>CAUYUJ010020300.1:128148-158148 GCA_963575745.1 Prorocentrum cordatum | reverse complement strand
GTGACCTTGGGTGGGTGGCTTTTTTCGGGGCTGGCTGGGGACGAAACATAAGCGCACAAGACGCTACTATCGCACCGCACACAACGATCGGCGGGCCCCAGTGGGCGCGCACCACAGGTCACCCCGGCGAAGGGTCACTCTTATGTACAGTCGACGCTCGGTGTACGGCTCTAGCTTCATGTTTATCCCAGGTGCTCGAGCTTGGCTGCTGGATGATGAAAGCCCCTGGGAACCTGGAGGGGGGGCAGCAATACGCAACCAGTACTGGCTGGAATCCAGACGCGCTCGCGTCGTAACAAAATCACGACGGAGGCTTTTGGCCGCTCTCGGCCTCTGGGGCCCTCGCCGGGCCCTGGTCAAGTAACGACTCGAGATGAAGAGCCGGCCCTGGGGGACGGGTCGAGGCTTTGCGGTCCCCGTGTTGAAAACATCAAGACATTTCATGTCGGGGACAGCAAGACGCAGCCCGTACGGTTGGTGTTGGAAAGGTGGCGTGCAACATGGATCTCCGAAAGGCACGCCATACGTGTGAGGCGATCCCTCCGCGAGGTCCCCTTCTGTACACGACATGTCCCTGCCAAGGCTACGTCGGTGCACGCTGTCCCCAACGGGCCAGCGGCGCCACATCGCATGCTATCTTTCCAGCGCCGACCGTAATGGCTAGAACCACTAGCGCAGTTCATGGCGCCGTGCTGGAACGCAGGTGAAGCAGTTCTGGGCCTCTGTCTGTCCTGCCCCCTCCTCATGGCCTGAATCGATCTCAATGGCCGCCTGAGGCTCAATTCATGGACCCGAGACCAGGCTGGAGGGAGGAAGGGGGAGGGGAGAGATGGGGGTGGGAGTCGAGGAAGGGAGGGGGGATCGAGGATCGAAAGAGATCCAGGTTTTGAACGAGGTTCCTTGGGGTTCTCGGGACTCCCCTAGGACCCTCTTGGAAGCCCTTTGAGGGTAAGGGGAAGAATGCGGTCTCAGAAACCTTCGAAGTTATCCCCGGTGGGCAACCAGGGTGGAACTGCAACAATGCTTCTACGAGCCGACACCTGGGCAACCGTGACGCCCCATAGTAGTTCAACCGTGCCAATTGTGCTCTGGGATCGAGGTCCGAGATGCCTCTTGCGGACATCTTAGAAGCAATTTTGAAGCGTATTGTGGTCTCGTTGGGGCCTCGTTTGGGCCCATTGCGGGCCTTCTGGGGGCCTCTTTGGGGCTCTGTTCGCGGTCTTAGTGGTCATCTTCGGGTGGGTGGCTTGAGAGGTCAGTCCGTGCTCCCGTTCTTGGAGATCCTTGGGGCCTTATTGGTCCGTCTTGGTGACTTCATGGGTCGTTCTGGGGCCCTCTTGGGCACTAGGGCCCTCTTGAAGGTCCTAAGGCCGTCTTGGGGGCCTGTGGGGTCGGGGCTGACTTCAGTTACTAGGGGGGAACACATCTTGGAATCATGTGCTGCCCCAGAACCTGAGAATCTGGGCGCCGGTTATGTTAGAAATGAACTTAGCCAGCGTGGGCTCTAAGCAGTATGTTCTAGTAAGCTATGTCGTGCAACCAATGTGATGCAATCAATGTGGTGCAGTATCTCTGGTGTGAGCTATGTGTGCCATCCATGTGGTGCAACATATGTGGTACAATATCAATGTGGTGTAAGATATGCGGTGAAATCTATGTGGTGCAATCTCCGCCACCATGCCGAGGGGCACGAATTTGGCGTGCCCTCATGTCCTGTGTCCTATCCCGTGAACATCATTCCTGAGCAGCGAGGTCTCGTCTGGGTGCGCGTGGCCCCCGACTCCGCTGGACCTCCCAGGAGCCCACGGAAGTGGCGACGGTTGCACAGTTCGCAGCCACCCAGGGAGCACAGAGGTCTCGTCTGGGTGCGCGTGGCCTCCCGACTCCGCTGGAATTCCCAGGGCCGGTTGCTCAGTTCGCAGCCACCCAAGGAGCACCGAGGTCTCGTCTGGGTGCGCGTGGCCCCCGACTCTGCTGGACCTCGACGGTTGCGCAGTTCGCAGCCACCCAAGGAGCACCGAAGTCTCACCCGGGTGCGTGTGCCCCCCAACTCCGCCGGACCTTTCAGGAGCCCACGGAAATGGCGACGGTTGCGCAGTTCGCAGCCACCCAGGGAGCACCGAGATCTCGTCTGGGTGCGCGTGCCCCCCCGACTCCGCTGGACCTCCCAGGAGCCTACGAAAGTGGCGGCGGTTGCGCAGTTCAGAACATATACCAGGGAGCAGCGCAGGAGGAGGGAGGCAGGAGGAGGGGGTGAGGAGAGGAGGTGAGGAGACCACGGCGCTTTACTCAAAACTCGAGCCCAACACAGGGAGGGTTGGCACCCATTGTGCATCGGACGTCTGGGGCGCCGATTCGGGCGCGGTCCGATCCGTTCCCGATCCGACCCGATCCCGCGGCTCGGTCCGGCTCAGGCCTGCTTCGGGAGGACATGAAAGGTGGGGCAGGGGCAGAGGGGGGGTCAGAGGAATGCCGCTCCAAATGGCCCCTAGAAGAACGAACTGCGAGCGTCCAGCTGGGTTCGCTCTCTCTCTCTCTCTCTGACCCAGCCATGGGAGAACCCCCCCCCCCATGGGTCCTGAGGAGGAGGAGGAGGAGGAGGAGGAGGAGGAGGAGGAGGAGGAGGAGGACGACGAGGAGATGGAGGAGGAGGAGAAGGAGGAGGGGAGGGGAGGAGGATCCTGAGGGAAAAAGGTCCTGAGGGTTTTCGCCGTTCTGGGCGTCCTGGAGCCCTCCACGGGCCCCGGTGCGAACCCCCGACTGCTGGGTCCGTGCCCCTGCTTCCAACAGCCTGGGAACCTGCGGCTCTCCTCCTCGTCGTCGTGCTGGGCCCACGGGCCGCCACCGACCGGAGTCAGGCACGCGACAGGCGCAGCACCGTGAGCAGAAGAAGAACAAACGGCACACACACGACCACGACCATGGTCGGCAAGCGCGTTCCACTACTCGCAAAATCGCTACTCGCAAATGGCCTGGATCTGCCGCAGGGCATGTGCGATAAATTACACCAAGGCAGACGTATATATATATATATATATATATATATTTTTGTTCCGACGTTTGCGAGTAGGCACTTTGCGAGTAGTGGAACGCGCTCGGCGACATGAGAACCATGACCATGATCATGGTAAACATGATCACCCTGGGCAAGATGACCATGCTCATGGCGCAGACACAAACTTTCGGAGCTCCGCGCGGGCTTCTCTGGATCGGCGCTGGGTTCCTTCCCCGGCGCGCGGAGCGCGCCAGGGGCGGTGCCAGAGGCCCCGCCAGAGGGGCCCAGCGCCGATCCAAGAAATCTGAGCGGAGCTCAGATTCTTTCTTGCTTATGCCGTTTCGTGTTCTTCGATGGACGCCGTGAGGCCAGCCGTGGCCGGAGTAGGCGAGGGGCTGGGTGCTGCCCCGGAAGCCCTCCTCGCAGAGGTCCTCCCCCGGGCGCTGCACCGTCAGCACCGCCACCTTGCCCCGAGCTCCCAGTCACAGCTCTGCCCTGCGCTCCGCCCATCTCCAGCATGGTGGAATAGGGATGATGATGCTGATGATGATGACGACGATTATGATGATGACGATTATGATGATGATGATGATGATGATGATGATGATGATGATGATGATGATGATGATGATGATGCTGATGCTGATGCTGATGCTGATGATGATGGAGATGATGCTGCTGATGATGCTGATGCTGATGATTATGATGATGATGATGATGAAGATGATTCTGATTATGCTGATGATGCTGATGATGGTGCTGGTGCTGCTGCTGATGCTGGTGATGATGATGCTGATGCTGCTGCAGCTGTTGCTGCTTATAACGATGGTGCTGGTGATGCTGCTGCTGACGATTATGATGATTCTGATGATGGTGATGATGGCGCGGATGCTGATGCGGATGATGATGGTGCTGATGAAGATAACGATGAACATGACGATACTGATGATGCTGCTGCTGCTGCTGCTGCTGATGATGATGATGATGATGATGATGATGATGATGAGGACGATTACGATAACGACGATGAGGATGATGAGGACGACGACGTCGATGAGGCTGCTGCTGCTGCTGATGATGATGGTTATGTTAATACTGGTAATGCTGCTAATGATGCGGAGGAAGATGACAGTTCTGATGATATGTCTGATGATGACGATGCTGTTCATGACGACGACAACGATGACGAGGACGATGATGATGGTGATGACGATGACGATGACGATGATGATGCTGCTGCTGATGATGATGATGTTGATGATGATGATTATGATGATGATGATGATGATGATGATGATGATGATGCCAGTAATGATGATGCTGCTGGTGATGCTGATGCTGATGCTGATGCTGATGCTGATGCTGATGCTGGTGCTTCTGCTGCTGATGATGATGATGCTGATGCTGCTGATGATGATGCTTAGGAGGATGCTGCTGCTGCTGCTGCTGTTGCTGCTGCTGCTGCTGATGATGATGATGATGATGATGATGATGATACTGCTGACGAGGAATAAGACGATTATGATGATGTCGATGCTGATGCTGATGATGCTAATGCACATGCAGATGCGGCTGCTGTTGTTGATGAACAATTGTGGGAGGAGCAGGAAGAGGAGAAATCAAATCTGAAGGACGAGGATGCGAAGGCGGCAAGGGAAGAGGAATGAGACGAGGAGAGATGGGCACGAGGAGGAGGGAAAAGGGGGGAAAGTCGAAAAATGAGCGGTAGGGGAAACGGCCGAGGAGGAACGGAAGGAAAATTTCAATTCAGTGATGGAGGCTGGGCTGCGGCAGAAGCTGGTCTTCTGACTGGCACCTCGCACCCTCACCCTCGAAGAAGTCCCCAGAAATATTAAAGGTCCACGGAGGGAGATCTCCCGAGGTGTCTGGAAGTCTCCAGAGGCCTACAGAGGTTCGAGAAGGGCCCCGAGACGCTCAAAACCCCCACTTCCCAATCCTTCTCAACAGAAGAAAACAGCGGCACACAAATGAACTTTCGGAGGCCCGCGCGGACTTCTTCGATCGGCGCTGGGCCCCCCCTCCGAAGCGCGCGGAGCGCACCAGAGGCGGCGCTGGGGACGGCGCCAAGGGTTCCTGTTACTCCAGCCTCCTCGAGGCAACCACATGTGAACCCTACCCTGCAGGTCAGGCTTCTGGAGACCCGGCTGGAATTCAGGGTTCGGAGGATGCCTGCAGCCAAGTGGACCTCAAGAAGGGGTGTCCCGTACCCCAGCGTCGAGTGGACCCTGATGGGCCTGTTTTCCACCACCACCACCACCATAAGTTGGAGGGGGGAATGAGGAGGAGGAGGAGGAGGAGGAGGAGGAGGAGGAGGAGGAGGAGGAGGAGGAGGAGGAGGAGGAGGACCCCCTCCCCCTCCAACTTATGGTGGTGGTGGTGGTGGTGGAAAAAAAACCCATCAGACCCGATGGAGTATGATCGGGACCTTTGTTTAGCTTGTTGCGGCGGCGGCCCTGGCGACGCGCTATGCCTTGCAAGTGGATGGCGTGCAGCTGCATTCTGCGGGGCGGGAGGCTGGGAACGGCTCGGGACGTTGACGCCTGGGGACTAGGAATCGGATAGCGTGTCGCGCCGAAGTGTCGTGGACCGGAACCGGCCAAGCGACATGCTAGGCCAACACTCCCGACCGCAGGGTTCGCAACTGGTCGCAGACCCTTCTGGCCGGGACCTTCCTCACCAGGGGGTCCCCGAACATGGTCTCGAAGCTGATCCAACCGAGCAAGCTGATGCTCCTGACCTGGATGCGCCGTCCACAGCCAATACGCACGACCTCGAGTCGCGTTCCGGGCTGCAGCTGCGCCTCGGGGGGTGCCACTCCTCGCACCTCCTCTGCCAACCTCGCTCTTTCTCTGTCTGTCTCTGCTTCTGTCTTTGTCTCTGCCCTCTCTCTCTCTCTCTAGTCTAGTCTCGAGAGCTTTGCTCAGAGGAAGCCCAGACGCCAAGCGTCCCGCATCCATTCTTGCCTCGCGAGACCGGAGGCGGCCCCTTCCAGGCCGTGACAGATTGGCGTCGCACCCCTTCAGTCCCGCGCGCGCGCCATGGCTCCGAAAGGCTCCCGCCGCGCGCCCCCTGCACTATTGCAGCCCAAGCCACCAGGCAAGGCCCACCAAAAGGCAACCTTCCCGGATAGCAATCTGCCCCGAAAGGAAGCTCGGACGGGACGAAGTAAAATGCTTCCAAAACGTAACTCAAGCCACTCTCGACCCAACTGAAAACGTAGTCAGGGTCCGCGCCGCAGAATCTGTGAGGCTGACGCTAGTGCGGTCGCGCCCATGCTCAAAGATGTGTTCGCGCACAATTCTCAAGCGCTGCGCGCATCAACGACGGCCGCTTCCCAGGCGGACCAGGCGCGGCACAGCATAATGCGAAGGAACGCCATGCATCAATTCAAACATACGTCTCTCGCAAACAACTTGGCGACGACCCCGCGGACGCTTTCAGTGCGCTGCTTCATTATATTGTCGCAATGTCGAATGCGTAAGAAACCATGGGGCTCCTAGGACGCCGCGGCGCACCAAGTGGAAAGCTCAGACGCACGGCCACCTTCGGCATTCAGCCAGCCGACGCCCCACTGGTCCTCTCCACCTCTGGGCAAGGCGGCATTCAGTTCGACGTCAGCTGCCATGGCGCCAAATGGCCCCTGCGCAGCGACCACACCACTGCGCGGCACCCAGATGGCGTCCAGACCATGCTACAAGTGGCGTCCACCACCTCGACAAATCGCAAGGGGTACGGCGCTGTCCGAGCGGACAGGCATGTGGGCATCATCGTCAAATCTGACTCCCAGGGAGCGAAGCAAGTCACCTTCGAGCCACGGGAAACTGGCGCCGCGCTTGTCAACGCCGAGTGCCGCGTCGCACGGATCGAGCCGCCGAGCGCCACCCAGACGCAACTTGCCAAGGTCCTACCATCCATCAACGACCAGGGGCGATTCCGCCATAGTCAAAACGGCCAGCCCCCCTCCGAATACAACGGTCCTCGTCCAAGGTCCCATTTTTCCCTGGGCCATCGTAAACATTGAGGCGGCCAATCTTGCTGAAGCCGACCCTCCGACAAGGGCCAGCGGCAACGATCGTCTCGCCAAAGACCGTGGCGATGGAGAAGCCTGTCGCGGGACCACCCACTGGGGGGAGAGGGCCAAACTCATCCCCATCCCTGCAGGGCCGCGCGGCCATCGGGCCGCGCCTCCATGCGCCGCGAAAGCCACGGCCGAACCTTCGAGCGACACTGCCCCCGAACACTCCGCCGCTGGGGAGAAAGCCGCGCGGCGCCAGCGTGCGGGGGTCGCATCAACGAGCCAGCAGCACCAATGAGGAGGCCGGCGTCACATCTGACTGAAGCCCCCTTGCTCTAAAAGACGCAAGCGACTGCGACGTGGGAGAGGAAGCCGCCCCAATCGAAGGCACCAGAACTCCCCCCCCGCCGATTGCCGAACAACGAAGGAGATGAACTATGATGACCTCTCCGACGAAGACGGGCTGCCAACGCCAGGTGTTCACAATACCTCCGACCCAACGGACGCGGGGTTCCGCGACCTGGGGGCCGACCAGCAAAAGCTAACCGACCCTGTCAAGCGGCTCGAAACAACGGTCACCAGCGTGGTCAGCAGCCAGGCCGCCCTCGCTCAGCAGTGCCACCTGCTCGAGCAAGGACTCCGCTCGGTCCAATCTGAACAAGCCAGCCTGCATGCAAACCTGAGGGCCTTTGTGAGCCAAGTGGCACCACTCGTGTCGCTGGCCCAAGCACAAGCGAAACCCGCCCAACCCCGCCCTGAGCCCCCCATGACTAGCCAGCGAGGCCAGCGCCGCAGGCGGCCCCGAAACCCAAATGGCAGGAGGGGGGGAGAGGGCCCCCGAGTCCTCTGGCATCGCGCGCCCCATGCCACCGCCACCGCTGGGACCGGATTCATCGAAGTATCTCGCGCCGAGGGATTTTGGATGCAAGCCGGCTCCTGCAAGTGCAGGAGCACCAGGATAGCTGCCGCCTGACTCTCGCTGTGCGCTTCTTCTCTCTAGTTGCCATCGTCGCCCAGGGTTTGACGACGATTCTACCTTGCTTTTGCCCGTACAGCTACGTTCGGCACGATCGGCATCCGCAGCATTTGGCTCAGCGGTGCCTGCCAGGCCCGCCGCGCACCAGCGCCTGCCAGCTTTGGATCGTCGTTCTTCTTTGCTTCGGCACCGTGGGTGTTCTCGCGCGCGCTCAGGCCCTTGTCTCTAGCTTGTCTCGAAGTGACCCATCGTCCAGGCTCTATATCGTGGCATTCACCGCAAGTCCCCAGAGCCACGAGCTACCAGTTCATCGACGATGTTTTGAACTGCCACTGTGACAAAAAGACCCAAGGACACCCGTCCTTATCGGGCGCTCGGTACACCCGCTGTGCGCCTCAACCGACCGAGGGGCGCCAGCCCTGCCGCCGCAGGCCTTCGCTGCGACGGCGACGACTCCATTCAGAACCCCTGCGGGGCAGACAGCCCTGTGGACGACCTTGTCGAGGTCCCTGACAAGGGGGGCGGCCTCCTCAAGACCGGCAGTCTTCACAGCTCCCGACCAGTGTCGGGGCTGCGAGGGGCACAGAGCGGCCAGCCAGCGTCGACGGCACCTGTGCGATCGCATGCGCAGTGCGGCTGCGCTGTGGTCACCATGGGATGAAGACAGGAACGCCTTCCAGAAATGGATGGAGGTCTGTGCTGGTCGTGTTATGGAAGACCGGCGACGCGCTGTCTTCAATGCGCTGATCAGGCACCCGCAGCGAGGTGGGGAGCCCGCTGACTTGCCCCGCCAAAGGGGGGGGCCCATGAGTTCTGCCTCACGGCCTTGCGAAACGCACAACTGACCAGACCCTGCGAACGACGAACCTCTTTCTGAGCTCTCCTGCCCCCAAACCGCGGGGCCTACCTGGTCGCGCCCGCCCGCTATTTCCACGGGGAGGGAGTCACTGGAACAGGGCTCATTCTACAAGACGCCTCAGCAGATGACACATGGCTGCTGGACTCGACGCATGACGCTCCTCTTCGGAGCCACGGTCGGCACAGCGACGGGCAGGGGACCCGCGGCAGGAGCTACTTGGTAGGCGGGCCGACCATTGGTGTCTGAATCCTCATTGTCGCCAGTATGTCTTGTCTCTGGGGAGGTGCGTAACGATGACGACCCTGACCAGAGCGCAACGACAGGCCCCGCCACGACGGCGTCACCAGACCAGCGCCCTCGCGCCACCGTGACAGTCAATCTAATGAAATTCCCCGTCGGTGTCATGGCCCAGGCAGGCGCTATCAAGAGTCCCATCTGATGTCTCTGCTGGGCCCGCGAGGTTGTGGCCAGCAACAGTGACAAGAGCTGGCCACTGGCGCATCCCCTCTCATGGCCGCCAGGCCAGGATTCCGACGGAAATGTCGTGACCTCGGTGGCCACGTCAGGCTTAGTAGCTTCTGTTTGTGCTTCCTTGTCGCCATTGCCGTCGGAGCGAGCGCCGCAGACGGCTCGTCCGGCGCCCCGCGCGAGCAACCGGCTCAACCTGACCCTGGCGCGATCGCAGGAACGTGACGGCACGCAGCGGCCACGCGTTGTGGGAAGCCCACCGGCGCGACCGCGGGTGCTACCACCATCAGGACCTACGCGCGCCATGTCCTTGATGCAGTGGCTGCATTCGCCCGCGTGGCTATACCGGCACTGGCCCAAGCAAGGACTTGGTCCAAGAACTTCATCACTACATGCTAGCGAGCCGACGTCATCGGCATGGGCCTCGCTCTGCTGCGTGGTGTCGGCGACGCCACGACGAGTGTCCGCGCTGTAGAATGATGGTGTCTGGGCCACGGCGCAGTGGGCGCCTGGGTCCGCCGATGCTGCGGAGGAGGGGCATCGGGTTAGCGCGCTCACCGGAACGCGTACTCCCGCGGCCGAGCTGCCACCCCCCTCGTTTCGCAACGACCGCCCGAGGCTTCGCTTGCAACGGTCCCGATCAACGCCGCACAGGACCTCGTGCGGCCAGAGCCGCGGCAAGGCCGCGCGGGCGACCACGCAGCCGTGGCCGCAGCCACGGCCCCCGCCGCAACAGAGGCACCAGCCATGCCTGCAGGCTGGAAAGTGTGGTCAGGACGCCTGGACGACGAGGAGCACCGCCTATACTGCAGTGCGTTGGAGGCGGTGACAGTTCGACGCCGAAGTCCCCGCCCGAAGCTGCGGCCAAGAAGATTGGAATCGGCGCGAGTCGACTGCCGCGGCTCTCTTTCCCAACCTGGCGACGCGCAGCCGAGGCTCCCCGCGCGTCGCCACTTTGCCGCCGAAGTCCCAGCGCGCCTGTTCAGCGACAGGGGATGGGCCAAAGATGCCACCGTCCTCGCATCAGAAGAAATGCGACAAGCCTTCTGGCAAGGCACCCGGGGCGATCCGCGTGAACCCGACCCTACCGACCCTACTCTGCATGTGACGGGCATGCTCCAAACTCTCGTTCAACAACAGACCGCTGGAGTCATGTGGATCAGGGAAGACGCCGCTCCGTCTGGTTGTGCCATCTTCTTATGGCTCACATGGAATCTGGCTGAACCGTCCGAATGCGCATACGAACACGGGGTCTTCTTTCGCGCCGCCAGGTTCGAGAACCTCGAACGTATCCGCAAGTGTGAGTGGACTCTCATACCAGGCTCACGGCGGGAGACGGCAGGCGCGAAGTCACCAGGCAGGCCGCATCTAGGTCAGTGCCCACCCAGTGCGCTCGGCCAACTACTGCAGCCAAACTCTCACGACCAGCCCAGGACATGCGGAACACCCTAACGCGCGAGGCCCTATCGTCATGCTGACGTGCGAAGCCGGACCAGTCACAATCGGTGCAGGGGATCGGACAACAAAGCCATTGGCCAGAACTTCAGCGCGGGCCAACATGCTGCGAAACCTAAGGTCTTCCAGCTCCTCGCAAGATGGGGCGCATCGTGCCCCGATGAAGCCCCGCCCCGCGTTCGCAGATTCAGGGGCACATGCGGAGTGGGGGACCGCGTGCAGGTGTTAGCCACTGCTGGGGCCACCGACGCGGATGCTTACTTTGCCGCGGGCATCCTCGGTGGAAGGATCGCCAGAAGTAAAAACGCGTTGAAAAACGAGGGCCCCGCGGGCATGGCGCTACGGTGCCCCGCAGCGTCACGGGGGTGGCGGGGCCGCAGGAGTCATGCGACGACCCCTGAAGGCGATGTTCTCCCCGACGTGGCAGATTTGGGCGTCGCCCCAAGACCCATCGAGCTGGGCGAAGCACAAAGGCAGCGGCTGGCGCACCGGCCCCGCCCCTGCCCGCCAAACAGCTCGTCGAATGGGCAGACCTCGCGGGCGCCGGCGCGTGAGGCCACGCCACCGCGCGACAGCGGTTCGCGCGTCGCGGCCGCGGAACATGCGATTTGTCTTCCCCGCAGAGGCATGGCTACCAAAGCACAGACTAAGGCTACCAAAGGGAGCTTGCAGGAAAGCAGCGACCCAGGAACGGGCGAGCGGCGCAAGCGACCTGCTGGCGCGTGGCCTTGTGTAGCCGCGCGGCCACGAACGGCGCCATGTGCGGGCATGCGCAGGCAGCGCTGGAGCAAGCAGCTGCGGTGTAGGCACCTACTGCGGTGCATGTAACGTTGCTCGTGCATACTGCACGCAGGGTTTCCGCGCACGCCACGCACATGCGCGCACAGTCGCAGACAACGCTCAAGGGCGGGGGTCGAACCAGAAAAATTGTGGAACAACTCAGAGCACATGCCCCCGCAGATGACCGCACATGTGCACACGCCAATCTATCATAACGCTCCGATACCAAACGTATCCGCACATGCGGGGCCCCTTCCGCGCACATACCCGCACAGCGAGAGCACATGTCGAGCGAACATCGCCCGCACATGCCCCGGAATAGCACTAAGATCGCGAGCTTTGTGTAGGGCTGCGTGAACAATTGGCACCTGCTCCATCGCCGGTTCTCTCTGGGCGGCTGCAGGGGATTCCTCCAAGGCGGTGCCGCTCATTTTTTTTCCTAAGATCCGCACAGACGAGCCCTTGAGCGGCCTGGTCACCGCATACCCGCATTGCTTTCCAGCCGTGGCCCCCCTGCAGGCCGCGCCAGGGGGGGGGGGGTCATACCATCACCCCTGTTTCGTAGGCGGCATGTCCCGTCTTGTGAGGTAGGCCTGCGCGGCGCTTGTCGCCTCGGGGCCTGGACGAGCCCTCGAGCGGCACGGTACGCATCTCTTTCTCCGTCTCTCTCTGTCTCCCTCTCTCCCTGCCTCCCTCTCTGGTTGCCTCTGCCTCTCTCTATCCCTCTGCTTCTGTGTCTCCTGCGCCGCCTCACAGCCCTCCTCCTGTTCTTCTTCTTCCTCCTCCTCCTCCTCCTCCTCCTGCCTCGTGCCTCCTTTTCGCCCTATGCCGCTCTTTGCCTGCCCGTGTTCGTCCCTGACCCTCCCTCGACGTCCTGATGCACATTGCCCTGGTGCACGTGCTCGTGCTCGTCCTCCTCTTCGTTACCTTTCCTGTTCTCCCTCTCCCCAATCCTTTTCTGCCGCTGCTGCTGCTCCTCCTCCTCATCTTCTCCATCTGCTTCATCTTTTCCATCATCTTCATCCTTTTTCATCATCGTCCTCGCCGTCCGTCCTCCTCCTCCTCCCCCCCTCACCTTCCCCCCCTCGTCCTCCTCCTGAAACATTAAAAGTGACAAGAGTTTCACAGATGGAGGGCGGGTGGCTTTCAAAATGTGGCTCTTGCCTTAGCGCCGTGCGCATTCGTTTAAAACATGTGCAAGAATTTCACAGATTGAGGGCGGGTGGTTTTCAACATGTGGCTCTCGCCTGAGCGCCGCGCACATTCGTTTTCAAAAATAACAAGGGTTTCACGGATTGAGGGCGGTTCCTTTACAACATGTTGCTCTCGCCGTAACGCCGCGCACATTCGTTCTACAAGATTTCAAGAGTTTCACGGATTGAGGGCGGGTGGTTTTCGACATGTGGCTCTCGCCTTAGCGCCGCGCACATTCGCATTCAACATTTGCAAAAGTTTCACGGATTCCCATGACCAACGTACCAGACATGGTGATGAGAGAGGATTTAGGGTTGTGCGGGTGCAACGCTTATGTTGATTCGCGGTGTTGAAGTCCCAACAGTCAGGTTGATACGTGGCGTTGGAATCCCGAGAACAATGCTTTGGCATGCTTCAAGGTCTTCAAACGGTAGTCTTCCAACGAGGCAGATCCCTCAATGAAAATGAACCGGTATGGGGGGCCTATGAAGAGGGAGCTTGGAGGGAGGGTTAATTCCAACATCGTTGACGACTCTTGGTTTTACACTGGTCCCCCTCCTCCTCCTCGTCCCCCTCCTCCCTTTCCCGCTCCAACTCCCTCTCCCGCTCCTCTTCCTCCTCCATTCCTTTTTCCAAATAAAGAACTTGTCCCTGTCGCACCCCGATGCCAGTTTTCAGGGCGGGCTGGGCGTTTCGCCTGAGACTTCCTCATCATTTATGTCTCTGAAGCTTACACGTTGGCAACAGTTTCACAGATGGAGGGTGGCTCGTCTTCAAAATGTGGCTCTCGCCTTAACGCCGCGCACATTCGTTCTACAACATTTCAAGAGTTTAACGGATTGAGGGCAAATCGTTCTCAACATGCGGCTCTCGCCTTAGCGCCGCGCACATTCGTTTCAAACATGTGCAATACTTTCACGGATTGAGGGCGGTTCCTTTTCAACATGCTGCTCATGTTGAGCGCCGCGCACCATCGTTAAATCAATTGCAGGGGTGTCGCGGATTGAGGGCGGTTCCTTTTCAAAATGTGGCTCTCGCCTTAGCGCCGCGCACGTTCGTGCTACAAATTTGCAAGAGAATTTCAAGGATTGAAGCCGGTTCCTTTTCAAAATGCGGCTCTCGCCCTAGCGCCGCGCACATGCGTGTAAGCAACCTGCAATGCGTGTAAACAACCTGCAAGAGTTTCACGGATTCCCATGATCAGCGTACCAGGCATGGTGTTGTGGAAGGGTTCAGGCTTATGTGGGTGCAGCAATTACGTTGGTTCGCGATGCTGAAGTCCCAGGAATGGCATTCTGGCGCGATTCAGGATCGTCAAGATGCGACAGTCAGGTTGATCCATGGCGTTGAAATCCCGAGAACAATGTTTATTTATGCATGCTTCAGGGCCTTCAAACGGTTGTCTTCCAACGAAGCAATTTCCTCTGTAGGAGTGGACCGTTATAGGGGCCTATGAAGAGGGAGCTTGGAGGGAGGGTTTATTCCAACATCGTTGATCACACTTGGGTTTACACGGGTCCTCCTGCTCCTCCTTCTTCTCATCATCATCACCATCATCACCATCATCATCAGCGGCAGCAGCATCAGCATCAACAGCAGCATCACCATCCCCATCACCACCAACATCATCATATCATCGTCGTCGTCGCCATCATCATTGTCGTCGTCGTTCATACCATCATCATAATGATCATCATCATCTTCATCTTCATCATCACCATAATCACCATCATCTTCATATTCATCGTCATTTTCACCAGAATCATCATGGCGACCACCATCACGACCACCATTACCACCACGACCACCACCGACACCACCACCACTATCACCATCACTACCACCATCACCACTATCATCACCACCATCATCAACATCATCATCACCGTCATCAGCATCATCATCATTCTCTTCATCTGCATCTTCATTTTCATTTTCAGCATCATCATCATCATCACCACCATCATCATCATAATCATTGTTACCATCACCATCACCATCACCACCATCATCATCATCAGCAGCAGCAGCAGCAGTATCATCATCATCATCATCATCATCCTCATCCTCATCCTCATCCTCATCCTCATCCTCATCCTCATCATCATCATCATCATCATCAGCGTCATCATAATCATCATCCTACGCGCCACCCAAGCCAGAGATCGATGTTGTGTTCGCAAGCCAGGCAACTGCAGGCCAGGCAACTGTACCGACGACGGACCGGCTCGTGCCCACGAGACGCCGGCAGCGGAGGAGGAGAAGAGGCAGGAAGGAGGACACCACCACCGACCAGGAACGGAGGGAAGGAAGGGAAGGGAGGGCGGGCGAGAGAAAAGGCTGCAGAGCAGAAGCGTGCACCATTGTGAATGCACTGTTGCGAACTCTCAACACTGAAAAAGGCGAACGTATCTGGCGGCTCTCATTCTGCATCAGGATTCAAGTTCAGAGAACGACCATCCTACGCGCCACCCAAGCCAGAGATCGATTTTGTGAACGCAGGCCAGACAACTGTACCGACGACGGACCGGCTCGTGCCCAAGAGACGCCAGCAGCGGAGGAGGAGAAGAGGCAGGGAGGAGGACACCACCACCGACCAGGAGCGGAGAGAAGGAAGGGACCCAAGTCCCAGGATGGCTTCTGGCCAACATGGCCGTCAAAACTTATGAGAGCGATATCAGTTGCCGAAGGCGGGCCAGGTGGAGGCCTTGGACGCAGTTCATAATAGCGGCAGCGAACGTCGAGGCCATGCGGCGAGGGCAGCTCTGGGCGGCTTGAATCCAGAACTTGCCTGAAGATTTTGAAACCGCTACCCCAGACTTGGACCCTGGTCCGCTTTCTCCACCTGGCCCCAAATCCTCAAAAATCAAACACGAGGGTTTGCGACGAGGGAAGAAGGGAAAGTCTCTGAAGCGGGGGCAGAAACCAGAGGAAGGAGGAGGCAGGGTTCTCAAGAAAGGCAGGAGTCCCTTGGCGCTCGCAGGCTCGAGTGACTTTCACAGAAAAGAGGAGCTGGCTGTTCCCTCGGGCAGCGGTGGATGCAGAACGGCCTTTCAAGTTCGGAAGGCCCCAGAGCGCGCCGGGCGCTCGGATCCTGCACCAACTGCTGCCTGGGGGGCCGTGCCTGGCCTGTGACCAACTGTTACAGGGCGTGCCTAACCACGCGGCCAATGCAACCCCCGAAGAGGCCCAGCCGAGAAGGGTTCGACGAATGACAGGCCGATCGAGATCGAACCAGGGTCGAGAAACGAAAACAGCAGCAATCACTCCGCAGCCCAAATTTTTCACCCCTGGGCTGAGCCCCTCGGATCCCGCAAATAAGCTCCAGGAAAATATGTTTCCGATTGCGGCTGGCACTCGCCATGGCCGCTCGAAGGAGTGAGCGGAGGCAAGCAATCGCGAGGCGATCGCTCAGCGGCGCCTGAGCAGCTGGCGCCGGCGGCAGCGCTGGAGGGGGCAGGGCGCCGGCCGCGCCGGCGAACAGGGCGCCGAGCCTCCCCGAGACGCGGTTGCCGTAGTCCACCACCTGCGCCGGAGCTCGGGCCAGCTCCGAGATGACCCGCGTCTGCTTCGCGTAGCGCTTCAGCGTGCTGTCTGAGGCCCAGCGCCCGCGAAGCTTCGCCTCCAGCGGCGTCCGCAGGCGGTGGGGGAGGTCGTGGGGCGCTCCTCCGTGGCGAAGGCCGCGCGCCGTGATCCCCAAGTCCCGCGACTGGAGCTCGGCCGCCGCCTCCGAGAGGCGGACTGACAGGTCGCCTGGCGGGAACTGCCAGATGCGGTCCGTCGACTCGCGGGCCCGCATCTTCAAGACCTGGAGGCAGGGGTACAAGTGCGTCAGCGAGTCCAGGAGCACTGCGTTCTCCCAGGTGTTGGTCTTGCTGGGAGCGCCCATCTCGACTGGCGCCAGCAGCAGCCCCCAAACGTTTGCGGCCCCTCTGGCCGCCTCGACGGGGGCGACCAGCTGGGCCGACGTGAACGAGTCGCACTCGCCGGGCCGAAGGCACGCCGCGAAGGAGAGCAGGGCGGCCACGGCGAACGCCCCCGCGATCGCCGCCAGCAACACCCACGGGATGGGCATGCGGGTCCTCCGAGGCACCGCCCTGCCCCAACCCGCCAGTGCCCGCGAAGTCCGCGGCAGCGCGCCCGCTCCCCAGCGGCCCAGGTCCGGGTAGAAGAACTTGATGGCAACGATCAGCTTGCTGGCGTCGTCGCCCGTAAAACCCCCGAAGAACAGCTCGTCCAGGAAGAGCACCAGGCAAACGTCCAGCTGCTCGAAGCTGTCCCATCACAGGCGGACCGGCGTCGCCCAGTGGAGGAAGGCTGAGGCCTGGCGGCGGTAGTCCTTGTAGGTCGCCGGCGCCGCCGACCGTTCCTCCAGGTAGGACAGCTCTGTTCGGGTCGGGGGGGCGAAGGGTAACGGCGGCAGCGGCGGGCAGCGCTGACGAGCCGCCGTGTGCATTGCACGGGGGGCTCGAGTCTGTCCCACCATCCAAGCTGACGCCTCGGGCACCAGCGTCCGCGTCATGTAAGGGCCTGTTCTCGCTGAAGGTTGGGAACGGCGGGGCGGCTGGGGGCGCGCAGGCGACAGCGTCAGAAACCACGGCGCCAACAGCAGGGCACAAGACGTCCGCCGTGACCGCGTGCTTGATGAACGCGCGACCTCCCGATTGGCAATCGCAGGATAACCCTCAGAAAGGGGCCCATCTGACCGAGAGCCGTGCATTGCAGGCCAAAGATAAGGCGCATATTTCTCGAAGCACATCTCGGATCTGGAAGGCCCTACGAGCGTTCCTTGCCAACCGCGAGAGCCAGCCCGAGGTTGTCGACGAAGATGAGCAGCCGTCGGCCGAAAGCAGAGCGGCTTCGAATCAGATGACGAAGAGCCGAAGACAGAGCTAGCCCTTCGAGTCGGAGGATGTTAGCATCTGCCCCCCATTGGAAGCTCTGGGCCACCTGCCAGCGGTCGGGCTGCATGAGATCGGCGTCCGCCGGGTCGAAGGAGTTGGATCCGCGTGCGCCTGCAGCAATCCATTGGTGTAGCCCATCGCGTCGTCCTGCGCAGCAGGGGCGGACTCTGGGCAAGGAGTCGCGTCCATGGCCAGGGCGTCCGCCGCCTCCTCTGCCAAGGAAGCGCGGTCCCTCGCGGCAGCGGCCCCCGCGACGCGACGCCTCCAGCGCTCGGCCGCGCGGCCGAAGGCGGCGGCCTCAGCAGGCTTGCAGTGCCTGCGACAGACTCCGCAACCCCAGCGGGAGGCATCACTGGCAGCCACCACGTCATGCCAGCGAGCGCTCGTGTTGACGACCAGCAGCGGCAGCAAACCCATGGCGACGGTCAACTCCTGCCTGACCGAAGGCCACAGCACCTCAAGCCGCCCTCGGCACTGCTGCGCGAAAGCGTAGACTGAGGACAGCGTGGACAGCGAGCAGCGCTGGATCAGCATGACCCACGTCCGGTGGCCAATGAGGATCTCCATGACGTCGCCACTGCACCGCCCTTTCGCCAAGAGCTCGGCGAGGGCGGCCTTCGGACGCCAGATGCGCTTGCACGAGACGCGCACGGTGTGGCCGCGGCCGTCCAGTTCGAGCCCGACGAACTGCACCTTTGTCTAGGCGCCCGTCTACTCGTGCACAACGAAGCCCGAGTCGGTGAAGGCGCTGGCCACGCGCTGACCTGTGGAGGCCGCAGCTTGCCGGGCCCCCCCCCCCTCACCCGGAAGTTGTCGACGTCGGCGGCGCCCTGGGGCACGCGCAGCTCCAGAGGTATTGCTGCGGCTCGGTCGCTAAAGAGGCGCTCGCTTGGCAGGCCTCCGCGACGGGCGCCCTCTTCGACCGCGAGCTGGCAGAGGTGCAGCGCCCAGCTCCAGCCCATCGGAAGGACGGCGAGGTGCGGGGTGAGCCAATCGCCCCGCCGCAAAGTGCGGCCGTTGACGACTGGGCAACCAACCGCCTCAACGCGCGCAGGCGCCAGCCTGAAGGCGTCTCCTAACGCCTCAGGTATCGCGATGGCGTAGAAGGCGTTCTGGATGTCGCCCGCGTAGAAATAGCACGCGTCGCACTCGGCGGTCTCCAGCTGGCTGAGCGCGACCGCCGTTGGCATCTGCGCGCGGGGGGGCGGCAGGAAGTCCAAGTTGGCCCACCGCGTGTCGAAGATGACCCGCTGGGCGCCACTCTTCTTGGCCACCATGAACACGCCCAGCGAAGGTGGCCGACCAGAGGCCGCAGCAAGGCGCACCATGCCGCGCAAGTGCAGCTGCTCGACGAAGCCAGGATAACGAAAGGAGGTGCGGAAGGCAGGGTCGGAATGCGGGCGCGCCAATCCCAACCCCATGCGAAGGCGGTCCGCGTCGTCAACACTACGACGCGAGTTGGCCAATCGATCCCCCGACCATGAGTGGTGCTCCGGGGCGAGCGCGGCGGTCAGCGAGACTGGCGCGGCACCCGTCACGGGCCAAGAGAGGAGGTCCTTGTTGCGGGGTACGACCGGGGAGGAGCCGCCGTGCGTGATGGCGTTCCCGCAGAGCTCGTGAAGGCCCCCGCGGGTGCTGACGCCCCGAGGCGGGGGGCCTAGAGCGACGCAGCTGTCCACGATGTTCTCCCCGGCGAGAGTTTGGGCGACCGAGTCCAACCGAGCAGGCCCGTGGTCCGAGCGGCCAGCAAGCAGGTTGAGGGAGGTGATCGCGTCGTTCGCGAGTCCAGCACTGTACCGAAGTCGCTCCCGACGTCGCTGAACAGCGCGAGAGCCACCTGGAAGCCTGGCGGGCAACTCGATCATGGGGGGCGGGGGAATTTCTCGCTGACGACTAGCCGACATGGGCCAGGAGCGAGGGGCTCGGGTTGCGAGCTCCCGCGCGCGGCCAGGGCGCAGGCAGCAGCCTTGATCAGAAGAGACGGCAAGGTGGTCAACCTTGGCCGCCGCCCTGCTCGCCGCGGCGGCGGGTCGGCGGCGGCGGCGTGGCGAGCGCCCGCTCCTCCCGCGCCTTGCGGCGCTCTGAAGACGGCGTTCTCGGCGGACACCTGCTCGGCGATCCACTTCGAGAGGGCGGGGCGCACTATGGTACCGCGAGTGTTCTGCAAGCCCGTGAAGTACTAACTCTCGTCGTGCTCCTGGTGCCCCGAGCCCGTGGTGCCAAGCAAGCAGCTGAATCTGACGGCACATGAGTTCCATCGAGGCGAACTTGCTAGCATCGACCTGGTCGTAGCACATCGCCGTCTGGACAATCTTCGACAGCTTCGAGTGAAGCAGCATCGCAGGTTCGTCGAGGCCCAGGCGGCACGCGGAGCGGAAGGCGATGTGGTGCCCCACCGCGGAGCCGCCGTTCTCCAGCATGAAGTTCGCGCACCAGAAGACTGTGCACGGTCCAGGTGCAATCCAGTCAGGCCAGGCCTGCTGGCGCATCTCCCTGACCGCATCACCGAACTCCTTGTGGCGCTTCCCCTCCATGTCGTAACTGACGGGCAGCGTGCGGAAATCGCCCCCAGCGGCCACCCGCGCAGGCCCTGGGCCAGCGGCCAGCGCAGCGTGTAGGCCTCCATGCCCACCAGCGGCGCCGGCGGCGGCAGCGGCCCCAGGAGCGAGGGCACCCGCAGCGGGAGGAAGGAGCCCCGGCGGCGGCAACCTGGGCGGCCGCGGCGGGGTCAGCGGCAGGAGCGGCACCAGCTGGTCTACCAGCCCCAACCAGAACCGCGGCGAAGCCCACGGCGCCACCAGCAGCTGCCAGCAAGGGCGGCGCGGGAGCCAGGGCTGCCGCGGGCGGGGCCGCCGCGGGGCCAAGGCCAGCAGCGGCGGCGGCGGGCGCGACGGCCTGCACCCCTGCGGCGACGAGCGCGGCGTCGTGCTCGGCCACCATCCGAACGGCGGCAGGGCGCAGCGCAGCGAAGTCGGCAAGCGTGAGCGGGGCCGCGAAGTCGTACACCGGGATGCCTCCTGCAACGGGCGGAGGGCCCCCTCCGTTAACGCGGCAGTACCAGGCTCGAATGTCCGTGTTGCCTGGCCCCAGCTCTTCAATGTGAAGGTCGTCGTCAGGCGTGATGACCAAGCAATCGGTGGGCCGAACCGCTGACACAGCCACCGCAGTATGACCATGAAGGAGCGGCGGCTGCACTGCATACTCGATGAATACCTCATCGCCCTCAATCATCGATATACTCCACCTCCGCGCGGCTGGTGCTGCAACGGCGGCCGACCGCCTGGCGGCGAGGTCGGCGCAGGCCGTGGGCTCTCCGATGCGGGCGCGGGTGCGCTAGGCCGCTGGGCCTCGCGGCGACCGCAGCGCGCGCAAGCGGACGCCAGCCAGCGGAACCCCTCCACGAGCAGCGGGCCCGCAAGCGAGAGGAGCAGGTGCTGGAGCGACGACTGCTCGGGCAGCGAGGCGCCGGCCGAGCACTGCAGGAGCAGGGCGGCGCACTCCTCCAGCGAGGGCGCGCGATGCTCCACGACTGGCTCCGCACACTGCGGAGCGGGCGGGAGCCAATCGGCGCAGGCTTCCGCAGAGGGCGCCTCCGGCTCCGAGTCGGCCTCCGCAGCCAGCGGAGGCGGTGGGGGCGGCCCCGGGCCGCCGGCGAGGCGCTGGTGAGCGGTCGGGCCCAAAACAATCCAGGCCAGGAGAAAGCCTAACTTGGCGAGGCTTGCTCCCTCCGGCCGCATCTCGAGAGAAAAGGCTGCAGAGCAGAAGCGTACACCATTGTGAATGCACTGTTGCGAACTCTCAACACTGAAAAAGGCGAACGTATCTGGCGGCTCTCATTCTGCGTCAGGATTAAAGTTCAGAGAACGACCATCATCATCTCCGTCCTCCTCCTCCTCCTCCTCCTCCTCCTCCTCCTCCTCCTCCCCTTCCTCCTCCTCCTCCTCCTCCTCCTCCTCCTCCTCCTCCTCCTCATCTTACTCCTCCCTTTCTTCCTCCCTCCCTCCCTGTCCCCCTGGCTCCCCTGCCCTGCCTCCTCTTCGCCGCCTCGAGGATGTCGCTGTCCAAGTCCTCCCCTGCCCGGACCGTCACCTCCGAGACGGTGACGCACTGGTCCCCGGGCGCGAAAGGCTGGTGCATCATGGCGCCGCGCCCAGGGGGGTGTCCCCGCTCCCCCCGCCCGTCTGGAGCCGAGGTGGCCGAGGTGTCCCGTCCTCTCTGCCCCCCCACACACATCTATCCTCGATTTCTGGACATGGGGCTCGATTGGGCTTTCGGCCCGTTTCGGCTTCGGCGCGGTGCGGCTTTCGGCCCGTTTCGGCTTCGGCCCGCTTGGGCTCCACGCGCGTGCAGGCTCGGCCCGTTTCGGGCCGGCTTCGGCTTCTCTGCCAAGGGGGGGCTCGCTGCCTCCAGCCGTCTGGGGCCGAGGTGGCCGCGCCACCCTCCTCCCTCGTGTCCCGTCCTGCGGCGAAGCCAGGACAAGGACAACACCGGACAGAGATCAATCGGGGATCTCTGAAATCTGGCGGCTCTGGAGGATGTATAACGGGCGCCGTGGCCTTCTCAAAGCGTTCTGGAACGCTTTGACAGCGTTCCGAAACAGTCTGGAACGATTCATCCTGTCCTAGCCCCGCCCGACGTCCCACATGTCCCCCCTCTCTCCGAGATCCAGGCGTTGCTTTCTTTTCACACCAAGCGCTTTCACACCCAGTTTTTGGGCCCTGGGGCCATCACAGATCGATCTGGTCCGAAGAATGCCGCAGAACGATGGGGCGTAGGACGCCGGTCGTGATTTTTCGCGATGTGTCAACTCCGAACCATCCTGTGGCGTTGGGTTCTCGTTTTGAAGAAACAGCGCCCCGCGTTTCCCCCCTCCCCCTCCTCTTCCCCCTCCCATCCCTGCCTCAGCCGTCCGCATGTCCATGTCGGCACACCTCTCACACATCTCGTCGCCCGACATGGAGCTCCACCGAAGGCCCAAATGGCAGCGCCTGCATGGCGTCACGCCGCCCATGTCGGCACACCCCTGACACATGTCGTGACCCCGCAAGGAGCTCCACCGAAGGCACCAGCGGCAGCGCCTGCATGGCGTCACCCCGCCTATTTCGGCACCCCTCTCACACGTTTCGTGGCCTTACGGGGAGCTCCACCGAAGGTCTCATTGGCAACGTCCGCACGGCGTTGCCCCGCCCATGTCGGCACACTCCTCACACGTTTCGTGATTTCATAAGGAGCTCCACCGAAGGCCCCAGCGGCAGCGCCCTCATGGAGACCCCCCGCTCATTTCGGCATACCTCTCACACGTTTCGTGGCCGGACAGGGAGCTCCATCGAAGGCCCCAGTGGCAGCGCCCGCATGGCGTCACCCCGCCCATGTTGGTACACCTCTCACGCGTTTCGCGGTCCCACCTTCGTCCCAACTGCCTTGCGGTACTCGCACTTGCATGTGGCTGGGTCCTTCGCCAGGAGATCTTTTTGGCAACGTCAGACCTCAGGGCCTCCTTCTCTCTCGCCCCCCTTCCCCAGTCACCCTCCCGCTCCTCCTTTGCTTCCCCCCTCGCACTCCTCCCCGCTCCGCCTCCCCTGCCTCCTTCTACGCCTCCTTCTCCTCCTCCTCATCCTCCTCCACCTCCTCTTCTTCCTTCTCCTCCTCCTTCTCCGCCTTCTCCTCCTCCTCCTGCTCCTCCTCCTCCTCTCCCTTCCGCTGCTCCCCATCCTGCTCCGCCTCCCGCCCCGCCTCGTGGAGCAGCGGCGGGAGGACTGGCCAAGAGGTGGCGGAGGCGACGCTTGAGGCGATCGAGCCGCTTCTGCCTTCTACGAGGGCGGCGGCTGCAGACAAAAAAAGACACACATATAACAGGATTCCCCATATGTTATCATATTTCCTGGGTTTTTGTTTTCCCCCCACTTCCCATATTTTCCTATATTTTCTGGGGAATGGACGATGCAGTGTGCCTGTGTTTTTTTTCCCCCCTCCTGAGACGTCTGCTTCACGAGACTTCGGACCACATCGCGTCCTCGGCGAAGGCGGCGGCGCGCTGCCGCTGGCCGTGTGGGTTAGGCTGGGGCGGGCTGCAGATACCAGCCAGGTGTTTGTGCTTCGTTCGGCCGCTCGCTGGCGCACGTGCCCACCAGCTCCTGCCCAAAGGGTCTGTCGGGCTTCGCTTGGCCACGTACTGGCGTATCCTTCCCGCCCACCCTGGATCGCACACCTGGGGCGCGGTCTTGATGGGCTGGGTCTTCGGGAGCCTCCCGTCTCCTCGAGTCGCGCCCAACGGAGCAGGGTCGCGCTCGCCATCTGAGGGTGCGAGTTCACGCCCAAGTAGCCTCTGGAACTCAATCCTCGGGTGTCCACTCTCCATCCAACGCCTCCGCCTGTCCCTCCTCTCTCAAGGCCGGGGAGGGAGGGAGGAAGGGAGGGATGGTGGCAGGGAGGGAGGGGAAGCAGCAGCAGCGGGGGAAGGGAATGGAGACTCGGCTCTCCCTTTTCCCTCCTTCTTTCTCTCTCCCTCGTCATCCTCCTCCCCGTCGGCGCCGGCAACATGTCCTTTCTCTCGGCTGCGCTTGCCCTGGCGCGCCTGCGCACGTACCATCAGCCGCCACGACTCGGCGGCGCCCGGGGTCCGCAGAAACAGGCCGCGCAGAGATACTGCACTAATTGGTGCAGGAACCAAAGGGAGGTGTGTGTGGGGTGTGGGGTGCGGGAGGGGGCGAGAGCGACAGCGAGGAGAGGACGAGAAGCAGGATTAAGAACGAGATGGGGAAGAGCAGGATGACGATGATGAGGACGAGGCTTGGATAGAGGGATGATGGCGATGTCAATAACGAGGACGAGGAGGAGGAGGGACGAGGAGCAGACCGCCGAAGGGCATTCGACGCGACGGTTCTAGCATCCCACGTACGAAGCACCTGAGAAGGAGGAACCCTGATCATGAAGGAGGGAGGGAGGAAGGGAGGGAGGGAGGTAAGTGGAGCGGGAAGAGGCTGAGGTTGATGGTGGTACTGGTGATGGTGTTGATGGTGATGATGAGACGGTGGAGGAGGATGAGGAGGAGGGCGAGGAGGAGGAGGGGGATGGCGAGGAGGAGGAGGGCGAGGAAGACGAGGAGCGGCGGGGGCGTGAGAGCGGAGTCGGAGGAAGGCAGGCCCACGCATGCGTCCCGCACGGGGCTGCGAATTCTGGCGCCGCGCCCCAGCCCAGAGGCGAGGCGGCCGCCGCGGCCCACTCTGCCGCCCGCAGTGCAAACTGGGGACGACCAGACTGTGAAGAGTGCGAGACCTCGAACCTCCGAGCCTCCCAACCTCGAAACATCCGAAGGACTGCCCCCCCGCCCGACAGGTTGGGGTTGCTGTGTTCAAAGAAAGAGCTCCTGACACGCCGCGCACACCCTGCATACCGCGGCCGCGAGGCCCAACATGTGCCAGCGCTCACTGGGTAACCCGCCTCATGTCTTCGATGGATCACGGCTGCATGCCGCGGCCGCCAGGCCCAAGGTGTGCTCGTGCTGCCCGGGGATGCCGCCTCGCGTTCTCGGGTGGGGATCGCTCCAAGCAAAACGATGATGCAACCCTGCTGGCTTTCTCCTTCAGTTCGGCCTTGCCGGAGCCGCTCTCGGGCCCCAGGGCCGCCGGACACGCATCTGGGCCGAAAGGCGGTCCCTGGGGAAGGGGTCTGGGAGCTCCTGGGGCCGCGGGTTGACAACATCAGATCCGCGGGCATCCGGTTTCCAGGGGAGGCAGCAGCGGCCTGGAGTCGGCGAGCCCGTTCCTGCGTTGTGAGTGCCGCCCCCCCCCAAACTGGGAGTTGCCAGAGGTGCCCCAAGCCTAACGCAGATCTCCGACGATCTCGTTGTTTCAATCCTGGCGTTTTTCTCGATTTTGGCCTCTGGGGCCTGTCATCGGCCCCAGGACTACGTATCAAAAGTGGACCAAGGACGAAAAACCGACCCCCGGAAGGTACTCGTGTTTCCCGTCCTCCTCTATCCTCCTCTGCCCCTTCTTTGCTGAGATGCCCCTAATAGGTGCAATGTAATCCAAGAGCAGTGGGATACACACTTCCATAACACGTATCTTCTGACCTCTTCTGTCGCCGTGCGGCGCCAAATGCGGCCGCATATTGCTAGCGAACTAGTGAACTCTCTGGTGCTCTGCTGTGGCAAACATCGAAACGATTTTCGGCCCCATGGGCCATCCCAGGCCGACCCGCTTCGAGAAACTGGCCACGGGGATTGGGGTCAAGAGCTCCAGGTACCCGCCGCAAATTGAGTCGAAACTGTGTAGTCCGCTCTGGGCGGAAATGCGGGCCGTTATACGCAGTGCCAAGTGTTTTGGTGCTTTGGTGCCTTGGCAGCCTGGGGCGTCTACACCTCGCCAGGCCCGTGCGCTGGGCTCTCGAGCGAAGGTCATCGCCTGCCGAGCCCGTGCGGAGCCGAGCCGCGGGCAGCGCCCCCGCCGAACTCCCCAGGGTGCAGAGCGAAAGGGCCCCCTCGAGGCCGCGCCCCACCCTAGGCCCCTCAGCCTGGTGCCAAGGGGGGCTGAAAAGCGAGAACACGCGCCGTGCCCAGGCCCCGCCAACGGCGAATGCGGGCCCAGGCACCCCGAGGGACCGCCCCCTCAGGCCCCTCAGCCACGGCGGACACCGCGCCAAGGGGGGCATTGTCTCTACCGCTGGGGCCCCCTCAGAGGCGGAACCCGCACCCCGACGACGGGCAGAGGCGCAACGGCCATCCCAGCAACCCGCGAGGCCATCCACGCAGCTGGCACTCTTGCTGCTGACCCCATCCACGGCCTCAGCCCTCAGCGAGACCGTCACCGCCGCTGGGACGCCCGCTGCAGGACCTCGCACTGCCGCTGGAAGGTGGCCATCTTGTTGTCGAAGGCAGCCTCGGCCAGACGAAGCCGATCCACGGCGGCCCGAAAGCGCACCTTGGCCTCGTCGACGGCGCCCGCCACCCCATTGCGCAGAGCCACGGATAGCTCCTGCGCTCGGAGGGCACGCAACTTGGCCAGGTCCTCCACGAGGCTGGCCTGGGACCGCCGCTGGGCCTCCATCGACTCCTCCATCTTGGCGAGGATCGAGGTGAGAACGAAGTCGTCGTCGTTCGTCGCCTCCTCGCTCTCCTGACCCTGCAGCTCGGCGCCGACGATACTCTCCAAGGGGCCTCCGACGGCCTCCTCGCCCACCGCCGCGCTGAGCTGCGGGAAGGGCGGGACCTCGCCCAGCACCGTGTCCTCCTCGAAGGGGCTCTGGTGCTCCTGCTCGCTCGCGTCCACGCGCGCCTCGGAGCTGTCCACGACCTGGTCGGTGCCCTTGCACACGTCCACGTCCAGCTCCGCGCCGTCGCCGACGGACCCCTCCAGCATGGTGTCGTCGGCGTGGTCGCCGAAGGGGTTCCCGCCCACCTCCGTGGCCACCGCCGCGCTCGGCACCATGGGCGGAGAGGGCGGGGTCGAGCCGCCGCCGCCCGCCTCGGCCAGGTCCGGTTGCGCCGGCACGCGGGGCCCGCAGCGTCCGCCACGCTGGGCGCGCTGCGGCCGCACCAGGGCCTCCCGCAGGGCCCCCACGCCCTTGCCGAGGACCACGTGCGCCCCGACGTTGCGCCTGGCGCGGGCTGCGCCGCACGCCTGCACGCCCCGCAGCTGCTGGCGCATGGCGGGCTCCATGGCCTGCCAGCGCATAGCGAGCTCGGCGTCCTCCTCGGAGCCGCCGTCCGCCAGGAGCGCCCAGGCGGTGCGCAGCGCTGCGGCCACGGCAGCCGCGATCGCCTGCCGCGAGGCGCCGCCCGCCGCCGCACCCTGAGCAGCGCCTTGGACGGCCATCGCGATGACCAGTCCAGCGCCGTCCGACCGTAGATCCATCCCCTTGGTGCCGCCGCCCGACGCCGCCATGGCAGGGGTCGCGACACGGGGAGCAGGACAGAGCCGCTCTCTCCTACGAGAAGGAGAGGCACGGCGCGTTCCTGCCCACCCTGGCACCAGGGCAGGCTTGAGCCAAAATGGCTACGGACGCAGTGCCAAGTGTGTGTGTGTGTGTGTGTGCGTGTGTGTGTGTGTGTGTGTGTGTGTGTGTGTGTGGCGACATCCGGGTTGTGAACAATTGCGCGAAGATTAGGTCAGACCCGATAGCCTGCACCACGGATAGAACACATCGCTGAGGCATCTGACCACGCCCTCAGCCCACTGGAGAGATCCGAATGGGCTCCAACGGGGCCCAGTCGTAGCGGCTGCAGGACAGCCCAAGGGAATATTCTCTGTCTTTTCCACTGTCCGGCTTGAGCCTAAGTGGGCTTTCGGATTTTATCCCTCCTGGCTGCATTGCCCCATCAAACACGAGGTTCAAGCTGAACCGTCGCACTCGAGGCATGACATGTCCTGTACTGGGGTGGTGCACCACCAAGGCGATACACCAGTCCTCTGGTCTCACCAGTGAGGTTAAGGCGCCACTACGGTCGGGAACATGTGCTTTGCGTGTCGCGGCGGCGGTCCCGGCGACACGCTATGCCTTGTGAGTGGATAGCGTGTCGCTCCGCTCCGCGGGGCGGCAGGCAGGGAAAAACAGGACGTTGACGCCTGCGGAACGGGATGTGGACAGGGTGTCGCGCCGAAGCGTGCTGGGCCAGAATCGGCGGAGCGGCACGCTAACCAAAGGCTTCCCACCATAACCCATCTCTCCTCCTCCTCCTCCTCCTCCTCCTCCTCCTCCTCCTCCTCCTCTCCCTCCCTCCCTCCCTCCCTCCCTCCCTTCCTTTCCGCCCCCCGCCCGCAGGGAAGCCGCACGCTCGCCTGGTCGCGGCCCAGGGCCCCGCCCGCGCCCCGCCCGGGCGGGGCGGGCCGCGCGAACCCTCGCTCACGCGCCGCCGAGCGCCGCCCTGCGGCGGCCCTTCGCCGCGCGGCTGGCGGCGGCCTCGGGCGGCGAGGGGCTCGGCGGTTGGGCGGGGGGCTCGCAGGCGGGGCGGGGAGGTGTTCGATAACTTTAGCTCTGCCTTTCCAGTGCCACACGCTCCGCGCTCGCAGCTTGCCCTCCATTGCCTGCTGCGCGCCCGCGCTCGCCGAGGGGTGATCGGCGGGATGGCGACGTCGGCAGGGGTGGCCGGTCTCCTGATTACCGACGACTGTTTTTTTCCGGACGGGGACGATTGCCACTTCCCCCCGTGGAGGGTGGGACGCTCGAGGAAAAAAACAGTGTTTGATAACTTTGGGCTTCTGTAGGGGCCATCGCCGGGTCCAAGGGCCGTCAAACAAGAGCCCAGGATGCAAGACCAGGCCCGGGGAATGGGTCGAGACCTCTGGAGGTCGACGTGATGAGCAAAACTCATGACGTCGTGGGTCTGGGAGAGGAGAGTCACGATCGGGGAACGTAATCATCTTGGGTAATCCTTCATGGGAGCCTCTGTGGACCTCCGCGGCCCTACCCTAAACATACCTTGCTCGGATCTCGCCCACATTTGGACCAACCCTCTTCGCCCTTTCGTCCCTGCTTTCGTCCAAATGCTGTCCACGTTTCGTACATATGTCGACCAAATCCGACGAAATCCAGACGAACTCCCCCAAACCGCAAAGAATTTGAGGACCCTCTGAGGCCCACTTGCAGGACCACAACCACACAACAAAGGGCAGAATCAACAAGGCATCGAATCGGAAAATCAGGTTGAATAGACATGTAAGTCGGATCGTGCCTCATCGGCTCGGAGCTGGAACCGAATCGGATCGGATCGGGCCGCATCGGCACGGAGTCGGAACCGAATCGGATCGGCCCCGCCAGGACGCGGGCCGCACCGAATCGCCTAATAGTCGGAATCGAATCGTATCGGGCCGGCCCGAGCAGATATCGAATCGGATCGATCATATCGAAATGGACCCTGAGGGGATGGGGTATGGGCTCAGGGGATCGAGCTTCGAGGATCGATGCTCGCTTTCTGAACCTTTTTGATCGTCCTGGGACGCCCTCGTTGCCACAGCTGGGTCCAGCTCGAAGTTCTAGCCAGAACGCACCCTGACAAGGGGTCCAGGGTATGATTTTTCACCCCTGATCAGGATCAGGGGCAAAAGCGCTGGGGGGGCAGATAGGCTCAGGAAGGAGGGGACATTCTGGTCCGAAGCTCGAAGCTCTAGATTTTCGGGTGACTCGGCAACTTTCCAGCCCTGGTGTGTTCTCCAGCAGCTGCGTCTCGTCGAGAGCGTCCCGGGGCCGCCCAGATCGTCTCGCATGGCCGCCAACGAGCCGAGATATGACCCGAAAGTCAAGGGGCAACGTCAACGACATCAAGCATGTGTGGCACCGGGATCCAGGAAACATGCAAATGACCTGCACGCGCCTGCATCGAGCGTCCTGTCCGCG
>CAUYUJ010020300.1:103148-123148 GCA_963575745.1 Prorocentrum cordatum | reverse complement strand
GGAAACCAGTGATTATACCCGCTTGTAAAAAGCTGGCTGCCCCTCGACACCGACTGACTGTTTACCATTGATCATATTGGCCTGATGGGTGGGACAATGGCTTAGTTGAGGTGATGCCTAGCTTGGACCTTGAGGCTTAAACCAAGGCGGATTGCTGCTCCATCGCGTTCCTCATGCCCGTGTGGCGCAACTAGTTGACAGAATTCATGACTATCCCTCACAACAATCCCCAACAACCTCTTTAACACCAGGGTGGATAACATTTTCGAACGAAAGTTGGTGGAAACCATCATTCAGCCATATGGAGTACCGTGCAGCGAGCGCTCTGAGTTGGTGCGAATTCTAGCCGAACTGCGGATCGGTTGCGCTACAACTGGGCGGATGCGCAATACAATCGAACCCTTCGAAAACACCCAAGACAAATAGCAACAAACCATAGCTCTGAGTTGGTCTTAGCGGGTGCGCTGCAACACTGGGTCTTGAACATAAGCGGTTCCCTGTAGTGCTGATTTCAACGCATACCAGGGGAACGCCTCAATCGGATGTGCGAGCGTAGACTGTCAAGGCAGCCTGCTTGTCGTGGGCGAACGCAAGGGGTGACGAATGCGCCTACCTCGATTGTATACTCTCTACTTTCTGCTCTCTGCTTTCTGCTCTCTGCCGTCCTATCTCAATCCTCTACTCTGGGTTCTCCCCGCTACATTTGATGATCTCGAACCTCAGCCGTCTATTCTCCACTTTCTACTCTCTGCCCACTACTCTCGCCTTTCCACTCTTCGCTTTCTGTTCTATGCTCTCTGATATCCGTATCCTGCACTCTGCACTCACCGCTTTGCCTCCTTCTCTTTACATTGTTTGGCGGGATACCATTCTCATAGTTGGCTCGACGTTCTGCTTTTTCTCTACATACCTTTATATCCATACTTATATATATATACATATATAGATGTATATCGATATCTCTCTCTCATTCTGTCTACCCTCTATCAACTCCCTGGTATTTACCTGCTGCACTTTCTACCCTGGGAACTCAAGAACCCACGTGCCTGCTGGAATCAGTGAGAGACTTTCACCCAGACCCAAAAATGAGACCTGGTGACCCCAACCGCCCTCCGAAATCTGGCAACTTTGACGGGAACCCATAACGGAAATGTTGGCATGGATACCCAGATGCTCATCGACATCGGCCCAATACTTCCGCCAGTTTTCAGAATCCGCGAATATCCCTCAAGTGCGAGCAGCGATTGGAGAGCTTGTTGTAACATTAACTCGTAGAACCATGGCAGCCGACGTACATTATGGCGAGTGGTGGAACTTTGTCATATTCACACTGTTGCACATTGACGTTTCATGTTGTGACCAGCTCAGACCTGGTAGTGGACAGCACCTGCTTGCTCGACGACGTCAGACGTCCCGCGGCGAGCGCAATCGAACATGTATTTGCGTGAACTCTAACAGTCTAACAAAGCATGCGATGCCTACATATCTGTGGGTGCTGTAACAGCACGCGGAAAGCGGAGACTGGCAACAGTAACCTGACCTGCTGTCAATAATGCCGCTTCCTCTGTCGTTTGAACAAAAGTTGTCCCTGGCAGAACGCTGGCCCATGTGGAATATAAGATCTGACTGGATTTGAAGAGTACAACGCATCTTCTCTTCCATATAGAAGCGGATGTCATAAACGCGGGAACGGAATCGCTCCCACTCTCCTCACGTACGCTCTGTACCTATGGAGTCGGATATGATAGCCTGGCCGTATTGCTGCTGTGCGCGTTTTAAGGAAGCACGCGGAATTGCGAAGATGCTGCAACATGTAATGCCACGGAGGTACAACCCATACACATAACAAAGGGACAGGCGCAAACGAGACCGCGCAACACATGAACGCTCGCACACAACTCACGGCTCCCTGTGTGTTTGTCGCATCAAACTGCCCACGCGTGATTTAGTTGTTGTTTTTTTGGATTCGTGCGCATTCTGATTGACCGTGTGATATAGATTACACGGTCTGTTTCAAATACGACGTGTAGTTCCCCGTCCACGTGCCTATTCCTCTTTTCACGACCATCCACACTGGAACCAACATCTTGCGGTACCCCCACAAGGGCGAGGAGGAAACTGCGGTAGGTGCTTCCTTCCCCCTCAGGACTTAAGACTGCGAATTGTGCCACCTCGATCGGTCGAAGCCTTCCTTCCCCCTCCTGCTCATTATCTGCCTCTCTCATCCGTCAGAAGAGGCACATCCCTCGCTCACCCTTCAAGGATCGGCCGCTCATACCTCTCCTTGGGCGCACTCTGATCAGGAATTCGAGGCAGATCCAGCCGAGGCGGCGGGGACCCTCGGGAAGAGGGAGGACGAGGGGAGGGAGGAGGAGGAGGAGGAGGACCGATCACTCGCCCGCCCCGATGTATAGACTTTTTTTCCTGAGTCTAGCGCCAGCCGCTCGCGACCGCCCTGTACATCCACATTAGGAGATCTACGTAAGGAGGCGGCCGTGGCATGCTTCGGCACGGCCGCCACGCCTCATTTGCAAATTAAAGCGTGCTGTGGAAAACCCCTAGTCCCGCCTTGCAGATCGCCCTGCGAGCCCCGCGGAGGAAGTGTCGAACACGCAATCCGGACACCTCCTCCTCCTCCTCCACCTCCTCCTCCTCCTCCACTTTTCTTATGAATAACTTCTCCCTGTCGCGCCCCAGAGCTGGTCGAAAAGCTGGGCTGGGCGTTTCGACTGAGGCTTCCTTACCATTTATGATCCTGAAGCTGAAAGATTGGCAACCATTTCACGGATGAAGGGCGGGCTGTTTCCAAAATGTGGCTCTCGCCTTTGCAGCCACCGCGCGCACTCGTCTCAAACATTTGCAAGAGTTTCGCGGCTTAAAGGCGGGCGGTTTTCACCATGTGGATCTCGTCTTAGCGCTTTGCAATAGTTTCACGGATTGAGGGCGGGCCGTCTTCCAAATGTGGCTCTCGCCGTAGCGTCGTGCACACTCGTCGTAAACATTTGCGAGAATTTGGCGGATTGAGGGCTTTTCTTTTTCTCCAAACTGTGGCTCTCGCCTTAGCGTCGCTTCAAAAAAGTGGCACGGATCTCGCGGATTCGTGTGGATAGTGTCCAGAAGCTGTGTGTTGGAACGACTCAGGATTGTCAAGGCGCAACAACTACGTTGATTCGCGGTGCTGAAGTAACCGAAGCGGTGCTCTGGCACGATTCAAAATGGTCAAGATGCAACAACCAAGTTGATTCGTGGCGTTGGAGTCCCGAGAGTGGTGTTTTGGCACGCTTCAGGATCTTCAAACGGTTGTCTCCCAACGGGGCACTTCCCTCAGCGGAAGTGAATCCGTGTAGGGGCCTGTGGAGAGGGAGCTTGGGGAGAGGGTTTATTCCAGTGTCGTTGATGAGTTTTGGGTTTGCACTGGTCCTCCTCCTTCTCCTCCTCCCTCCTCTTTATTTCTTTATGTCCTCCTCCTCCTCCTCTTCGTTCTCTCCTCCTCTTCTTTCTCTCCTCCTCCTCCTCCTCCTCCTCCCCCTCCACCTCCAGCCCCCCCAAGAACAGGATGCGGGGCCGCAGGGGGGGGCCCCAGCCCCTCCACCGCGCCAGGAACCGCGCAGCGGCGCGGGCGATGGCGGCTGCCTTCTAGGCGGCGAGCATGCGCGCGGGCAGGTCCATACGGACACTGCCACTGCGCACCGGGGTTTTCAACCCACTGTCGGCGCTGGGGGGCAGGGCAGAGGACATCGCTGACGAAGTAGACAACTTCGACGTCTTCACCTTGGTGGGCACGCAGAGTAAAGCGCCCCCTGGCTACTCGCATGGGCTCCAGGCAAATGGACGTGGACGTCTCATCATTGATTCAGGCTGGGGCCCGCGAGTTTTTACCAATAAATCAGCTGGATGCAGGATTCTCTTTGGGCGACGAGTGGATCGATCACACCTTCGCCGGGTATTTCCGACCCCAGCCCCGCTTCAAGGCCGAGTACTAGCAACACGATGCAAGAATGGACTCATGGACATCACGACGATTGCAATGTATTTTCCACCGAAACCAAAGTCGGCCAAAGCGGGAGCACACTATCGAGAGACCTGCACGAGAATGACACAATGGCTGGACCACGCGCTGCTGCATACACCCCACTCGTCCTTGCCGCTGATATTCACGGACATGAACGACGGCATCGGCATTGGCGCGCACAGGGACGACGGCTACCAGGGCGAGGGGGTGATCAGCGAGGAGAACGCGACGAAGGAGTTCAACAACGGCGCTGGCGAGCAGATGAGGCAGCTACTATTGAGACACCACCTCGCGGTGTTTAACGACTCGCTGGCGCCCACGTGGTTCGGACACTCAGGGGGAACTTCGCGTTTGGACTATATTTGTGGCCCCGTGGCATGGAACTATGTCTGCCTGAAGTCCGCACCTCTTCTGAGACTAGGACGACGGCTACAGTACATTCCAGATCGAGAGCTACGAGACCACGTGCCAGTGTATGCAAAGATACTATACGACAAGTTGGCCACGTGTGACGACCAGAACGTTCAGATTATAAGGGAGAAGTGGGATCGAGATGCATTGGTACACGCATTGAGGCACGGCGACCGCAAACATGACTACCTTACCAAGCTGAACACGTGTCTGCATTAGTCTATGTCAGAGTGGGTTCAGCTGGGGCTGCAGTCGACGCCCGATGCGATGTTCGCTTTTATTGAGAAGGCGATGGTAGATATTGGACAGAAGTTCTTTGTGGAGCCCCAACATGCGGATGGGAATTATCGGCAATTGCGGCAAGCGAGAATTTCCCTCCTGCGGCAGCGACGGGATTTACGGGAGGCTACGTGGGCGACGGAGGCCACCAAACAAGAGGTTGAGGCACAACTACGTTGGATTTCCAGAGAGTGTGGCAAAATGAGAAAGTGGACCCAGCACCAGGTGCGAGAGGCCATATCTCAAGAAGTTCAGGAGCATTGGGATGGTAGAAGATTTGCACAGGCGTACAGACCGACGGTGAGATTGGGCAACTCAAGGACGGGGACAAAGTGGAGGGACCTTCGAGCTCTTCCCCTGGCACATCCGACGAAGACCGAGTGGATGAGTGCGCTGAAGCAGCCTGGGCGGCTGGGAGGTATGGGTGCGAGAGAGATCACGCATCACCCACGAGAGAGAGGGGGCGAGCTCGAATGTGAAGAATGTCCAGTTGAGCTTCCCCGCGTACCTGATCCCTGGGATCACATGCCTGAAGATGACGAAGAGAATATGCCTGTGTTTAACAATGACCACGCCACCGATGCGTTCCTGGAGAGCAAGAGGGATCTGCATCGCTTGAAGTGGTATCTCTGGTAGACCCCAAAGAGGAACGCGTGCCCTGCAGGGTCTCCGCCTGCTGAGCTCTACTGGATGGCTCTTCACCCTGCGCGAGACCCTGCTGGCAAGGGGGTGGGTGGGCTTCGACCTGGAAGACACGGGCAACAGTTTCATCGAGGCTACCCTGCACATGGCTTTCTACAACCTCAGATACCATCAGCTAATACCGAGGGGTTGGCACATAAGTGAATGCAACGCCGCAAAAAAAGAATGAGGAGCCGGGGGCGAAGGGCCGAAGACTGCTGCACATTCTGGGAGTACTAGGGAAGGGCTTCTTCGCAACGTGTATCAGCGCGCGCAGGCCCGACCCACTTCCCCCAGTACATCATGGATATGCCCAGGGACGACGGCGAGAGACGGCAATTATGGCATCCATGGCGACAGCATCGCGACTGAAACAAATGAATTGCACGTACATCGACAGCTTCAGGGATAGGACGAATGCTTTCCCGGCGGTTGGTTGGGCTCACATGGAGAGAGCCGCGGCCGAACTTGTTCGACAAAAGGATCTACGACTGGCACTGCAACGTATTCGCAGAGCGCAAGTCCGACTTCCAGCACTTGAAGGTATTTTGCATTTCCAACCGACGGAGGGTGGACTTATGGGGGGCCCGTTTATGGTACATGGTTTCCCTTGCGCCTTTTCCTATGCCGTGGTTCCGTGGACTGAGCAGTGGCGACAGAAAGATGATGCAGATAGCAAGCTGGTGGTGAAGTGCCCGATCGCGATGCAGCAGGTTGATCTTAGTGTGCACCTCTGCGCCGACGACATCAACAAGAAGGTATTGCAGCATCGACCAACTCAGAAGGATAACGTCGACCTGGACAAGCTGCGCAGCAATCTGGAGGAGAGCGACAGTCTCATGAATGCTTGCCTTGCGGACATCGGCTTAGCTCAGAATGTTACGAAGCAAGTGAATATTATGGCACTTCACGGAACAGGGAGCGGTATTGCGAGAAGGGACTTGAGGCAGAAGCGCAACAGGAAGCTCTGGGATGGCAAGATCGTTGACTATGCCAGGTACCTAGGCCCGATTGTCAACAGCACGCAGTCTTTCGGAATTGAGTTGACGAAGAGGGTGCAAGCGGCAAAAGCAGGATTTTATTCAATGTGCACTTTCTGGAGTGCAGCGCGGATTCCATGGAGGTGGAGGCGCACAGTCGTACTAGGCAGAGTGGTCAATGCTGCGCTCTCCGCCGTTGAGGCCTTCCTCCCGACCAAGCGCCAGTGTGACGCGCTGGGCCGCACGGTGGCAGCACTTGCGAGAATCGCGATGAGAGGGAGGGCCTGCACATGGAAAGAAAGTGGAGAAGTTCGCTCACTCACGAACATGGAGGTCCTGGCACACTGGAAGATCCCGAGAGCAGAGGTGGAGTTGCGTGTGCGACGGCTTAGGTGGGTGCAGCAGGCGGCGGCAGACAGGAACAACCACGTCCAGTTCTTTGCTGCGCTTTTTGGCACTATCAGCGGACAGGCTCATTGTACTGTGCGCAGCGATGATAATATTTCATCCACAGCTAACCCTTGGGCTAAGAGAGTTCAAGAGGACGTGGATGTGCTAATTAACGCCTCGGAGGAGGCGAAGTCACTGTCAGAGGATGCTGTTCCGCATATCGTGGCCTGGCTGAAACACCCAGAATGGAGAGCGTTGTTCTGCAATATTGATGTCACCATCCTTCGAGCTCGTGAATTCAAACAAAACGTACCGCCCCCGACATGTGCTGCGCCCCCCACACTGGAGAAACTGGAGGAGGAGGAGATCCTGATACCCGAGGTGGAGGAGGTGGAGGTGGAGGGGAGGACCTGCGGGAGGACGTTCTACTCGAAACGAGCCCTTCGTACGCATGTTCGACAAGTGCAAGGCATCGTAAACATGTGCTCGTTCTACAACCCCACGAACGAGTGCATTGTCTGTCAGACGATCTTCGCCACACCTGTAACAGCTCGCCGACATCTCGCTCGCTCGACTCAAAGAGGCTGTTGTGTCGCGGACCTCGCTCGGGCCCTCGTTGACCCCCAAGAACCTGTCTCCCTGGGCTGCCCTGGGTGTGATTACGTAACGGGATCTTGGCTTGAGCTTCGCCGGCACCTTGTTCGGCACCTTCCTTTCTTGCCGGACATTCGTGCGCCCGCGACAGTGGGCAAGAACCTCCGCTATGGCTGCAGAGGACCCAGAGTGGATGAAAGGGGTCGGCGAGGCCAAGTGGGCGCTACCCAGAGGCAAGCGTGGCGCAGAGGGCGAGGAGGAGGTGCGCAAGCCACAGAAGCTGCAGAAGGCAGAGGAGATCGTGGAAGAGGCCAAGGGCAGGGCGGGCAAGGGCGCCAACAAGGCGCAGGTCGTGGCGGCGCTCGTCGCCGTCCTCGGCAAGCTGGTGCTCAGCATGGCGGGCGACCTGCGGGCGGTCATCAGCGTGGTCTTCGTGGCGGCCCTGGTCCCAGTGGAGCTGCCGTGCATCGACGCGGCGATCAAGGCGGGCAAGGACTACCACAACGCGGCGATGAAGCTGCGCGAGGAGAGCAGGGACGACGACACAGTGGACACGGCGAAGCTGGGCAGCCCGCACCTGTACGTATGGGAGGACTTCATCCGCGCCCCCCTCGCGAGTACAGAGGAAGGAAAGAAGCGCGAGATCCTGATGGACTACTGGCAGAACCACATCATGGAGTACGAGCTCGTGGATGCAGCGGAGGAGATCAAATACTTTCGAGTCAGAGTTCCGCAGGGCAAAGAGAAGAAGAAGAAGAGAAAGCGCATGACGGGCAAGGTGCGACTACAGTGGGCGATGGCAACGAACAACACAATGGCGGCGGAGCTGGACGAGGTTCTCAAAGCGGAGCTGATTCGTCACGGAGCGGAGATCACCGTGGGCGCTGCGCCGCGGGGAGTCTTGGAGAGGGACGCCAGAGCGCTCTTGAACAAGCTAGACGGAGGCTCCAGCCCGCAGATGTGAGAAGGATGGATCAACTATCGTCTAGCGCTAGGCTCGAAGAACTAATTAATCGAGGACTCGTTAATCGAGAAACGGTTCTCGCGTCGTACACTTCTGCTCTCACGCCTGAGGTTTCAACGGATTCCCAGGGCCGAGTTGTGCCTGTCGCAAAAATTCGGCCGCGCCCTAAGGGGCGGGGAAGAGGTATGGGGGAACGAACAGAACCCCAATGGGCGTGGGATGGGGTAGGCCGCGCTGGGTACATAGTCCTGTAGCTGGGGATGCCGTTGGAGGCCCTCAGCTGCAGGATGTGGCCCCTGGCTGGGCTCACCCCATTTCTTTTCAAGACTAGTGGGCCGCCACCTCCTCGCCCGTGGCTAGTACCTTGGGGGTCGAGGAGGGGCCCGAGTGAATTTTCCACCAGTGCCAGCGTGAAAACTCACTCTGAAGCAGCCAATCGGGTTTGCCGCCCAGCGAGTTCAACTGTCAGATAACTCTGCTTGTCTTCGCCCAGGGATGTCTAAGTCTAAGTCTAAGTCTCCTCCTCCTCCTCCTCCTCCTCCCAGGCGTCGTGGCTCGAGGCGTCCTTTCGGTGCAGCCCGACTGCCGCGGCCGCAGATGCCGCGGGCCTGCAGGCGGGCCGCGGCGCGTGCGATAGCGACGGACGGTGGCGCGGAGCGGCGAGGCCGCTCTCGTTCGCCTGCTTTCCCCAGGCGAGGGCGCCAGGCGCGAGCCTCGGCGCGCTCGCTGCTGCGGCTGGCGGCGGCGAGGCGCCTCCTCGCCGGCCACCGCGGCGAAGCTCGGCCGAGCCCTGCCACGGGCCCGCCTCGCGCCCGCGGCGGGTGGGGCCAGGCTCCAGCCCAACCCAGGAGCGACTGCGTCAAGTGCGGCAGCTGCGGGCGCGGCTGGAACTTCCGCAGTCGGTCCGAGTGCTGCAGGCGCGCCTCGCAGCTCGCAGCAGGCATGGGCCGAGGGCCAGGCCAGTGTGGCAGAGGCCAAGGCGGCGGCAGCAAGGGCGGCGAGGACCAGGGAGGCGGCGACGGCGCGGCAGCTCCTGGGACGAGGGCCCCCCGGGTGCAGGGCCCCGTCTGGCTCGCGCGGCCAGAGCCAGCTGGCCCTGTGGGCAGTGGTCTGGCCGCCGCTCGGCGCCAAGGCGACGCAGCTCGACCTGGAGGAGGGCACCAACCTGGTCAAGGAGATGCTCCCAGCCGAGCAGCTCGCTCAGGTGCATGGGGCAGTCAGGCCATCGTTTGCGGCTGCCACATCCAAGCCTCGCGTGCTCGGGACTGACGTCGCAGCGGCCTCGGCAGCGCTCCGCAGGGCTGAGGCCAATCTGCAGCGCAAAGCTGTCGCCGAGGAGGAGGAGGCGCAGATCTGGTATGAGGCGTGCCGCGGCGAGACGTCGGACGCGGCCGAGGCGGTCGCGCATGTCAAGGCGCAGCTCAGCGAGGCTCACCAGGTATTGGCCGTCGAGGCCCAGCTCCCCAAGTGCACCCTGGCCGATCGCGCACTTGGCCAAGCTGTGGCGCCATCGGGCACGATCCTCCAACTGCCCAGCCTCCTCGAGACGCCCGATGGGTGGCCTTCTTGGACGACGCTATCTTTGAGCTGGATAGGTTGGACGTCTCGGCCGAGGAACAGGAACAGTTCGACAAGTTCAACAAAGCTTCAAGGCAGAGCTGGGCAAGCCAGTCGGCAATGTCTTTGGCGCGGCAGCCTCAGAACTCAAGGTGCGCAGGGGCCAGCTCGCAGCGCTGGCCACCAGGCTCAAGGCAAAGAAGCGCAAGGTCGACTCCAATGACGGCGAGCAGCCAGGCCCAAGCGGCTCCCCAGCAGCAGCAGCAGCAGCAGCAGCAGCAGCAGCAGCAGCAGCGGCAACGGGTGCGCCGCGCCCAGCAACAACGCCGACAGCCGAGGCGGGAGCAAGAGGCCCCCCGTCAACAGAGCCTGAGGGACAGCCGGCGGTGGGAGCGGTGGCAACAGCAAGCCCCAGTCATCATGAGGCCAACGGAACCGCCCAGGCCAAGGCTTCGTGGCCTGAGGGTCGGGGTGCTCCAGCTGCTCCACCTGCGCGCCATACCCTGGCACAGCAGGCTCTCGACGCCGCGGCTACCAAGGTGTCGCAACAGCGCAAATAGTCCAACACGGCACATCTACTACCCAGAAGATGGACCTCCAAGACCCGTTCAGTTCTCCGATGGGCCCGTTGGTTATGCAAGCCCCGTCGGTCACGATGGGCACTTTTGGCAGGTTAGCGATGGGCCTGGTCCCACCCATTCGCTACTCCACTCGCTAGGCGGCAGTGAAGGCTCCTCCTACCTGGGACGGCCGCCTGCAACTCTACGCGACGAGCCACATGAAAGCCAACCCCCTCAACATCACATGCGACAGCCTTGGCACGCTACCGCTGCGGAACCAGCAAGGACGTTGGCATGCACGGGCGTCCCATACGTTTTGAAGGTTGTGCAGATCATCCAACTTAATGCCCACCCCGGTATCCCGTCGACAAGCAGCGTGGCCAGGGATGTGCACTCCCCTGGACGGCATGGCAGCATCGGCTCCTACGTCTGCACGTACCCCCACCCACGGCCTGGGAAGTGCATTCCCCAGGGGGGTGGAACTCCGTGGCTCTCACGGAGCCGATGCGAGCGCGAGCTTGACGACAGACTGCGTGAGCCGTCGGAGGAGCAGGCGACGAGGAGTCTCGCACCGAGCCGCGCTAGATTCCACAGCTGGAGGATGTGGAGGCATGCCATCGCACATGACACCTGTCGTGCGTACCATATATGGTGGAACTCATGCAGCAACCCCAGCGTCGCCGCTGGGCATCTGCAGCCAGCGACGGCAGGCCGCTAAGGGCGAGAGGCCTCGCTGAGGAGCTGTGCAAGCCAACCGTACCCACAGAGTGGCGATGGTAGAGCACCTCCAGACGCGCGCCGAGCTGGACACCCAGGCTGGGCTGGACCGCGCGTTGGCGCAGCATTGGGACTCACTCGCGCTTGTGAAGCAGGAATTCAAGGGCCTACTGTGTGCCAGGGCGCGTCGACAGGCGGCGTGGCCAGGGACGTCCATTCCCTTGAAACCGTCGGTGACGCAAGCGCGGGGCAGGCCGAATGCGGCGCTCCCTACAAGAGGGGTATGGGAGGCTCCCTCACGGAGGTATCGGTGCTATCCCGATGCATGGGGATGCATGGGCGATCTGGCGATGACATGTGCACAAGGAAACAACGACCGCGTGGTTTGCTGTCTCGTCTACGTCTATATTTGCTTCCACCCATGGCCTGGGATGTGCATTACCCGGGGGGTGGAACACTCTGACGCCTAAGGCACCAGGGCGTGCACGAGCTTGGCAACAGTTGGCGCGGCCAGGGGCATTCATTCCCCAGGAGCCGCTGGCACAGCAGGCCACACCAGGGGCATGGAAGGCCCCACCGCTGTGGCATCGGTGGATCTCCCAATGCACGGGCGAGCTGACGCAGGCACGGGCACAGAGGCAGCGTCTGCGAGCACTGCTATCTCTTCCAAGGCCACGCCTACTCCCACCCATGGCCTGGGAGGTGCTTTCCCCATGGGGGTGGGACCCTTTGGTGCCTACGGCACCAAGGCGCGCACGAGCTTGGCGACAGGCGGCGTGGCCAGGGACGTTCATCCCTCTGGAGCAGCCGAAGATGCAGACGCGGAGGAGTCTCGCGCTGTTCTTGGGAACGGCCGGCCGACCTACGACTACCCCCACCCATGGCCTGGGAGGTGCATTCCCCAGGGGGGTTGAACCCCTCAGCTCCCGCGGAGTCAAGGCAAGCACAGGCGGCGGCAACGGTGAGGTGGAACACAAGATCGAGATGGGCCAGGTGCACCCCAGGAAGCGGCTTGGGTACAGAGGCCAGCGGCAGCCGCCGTCCAGGGCGCCAGCACGGGCGATGCGGCGCCGCCCTGCGGCTGCGGCGGACGCGGCCCGGCAGGCGCAGGGACCTGCCGAAGTGGCGGCCCTGGTCCCGCGGCACGCCAACGACCACCTGACGTTGGCAGTGCCCGCCTTCGCAACGAAGGAGGCCGATGTGCAGGCCAAGGCCGAGGCCATTTTGGCCAGGGCCAACATCACGGATAACCAGACGCGGGAGGGCTGCTCCCACATGGCCAAGATGGCAGCGCAGTTTTCAGGCATGCAAGAGGCGGTGCTGAGCGAGCGGAAGGTGCGGGGCAACGTGGGCGTGGAGGCGTTGGAGGTGATCGACCTCGGCGAGTTCCCGTCAGAATTCGACGACCTCTACGACGACCAGGCGTATGTCCTGGACGAGCCCAACGCGACGGAAGCCACGGCCGTGCGGTCCTGCAAGCAGCAGCCCGACAACGAGGACGGCGGCAGCAAGGGGGAGTTCGGCCGAGCGACCCCTGCGAGGGCCCGTGACCAGCGACCTGCAGCAGACGCCGCCCAGGGCAGCATGGGCGATGCGGCGCCGCCCCGCGGTAGCGGCGGGAGCGAGTCAGCTGCCACATGGTTTTGGCAGCGCAGCGGCTGCAATGAGCCTGCCCCAGTGGCGCGTGAACTGCCAACACATTTCGGCCACGCCCATCTTCCTAACGGAGGAGGCGCGGCGAGCTGATAGGCCAGCGGTAGGCTCACCTCTTCTTTGTCTGCGCGGCGCAGGCTTCGCATCAGGCGTAGTGTGAGTAGCCTTGCAGGGTGCGGCCCTAACGGGCCACGAATCGCAGTGCTGTTCTCTCGGTGAAGCGCCGCCCCAAGTAGGGTAAGGGTGCGCTCGGTGGCCTCGCTCCCAACGGAAGAGCCGACGGGGTTTGGGGCGGGGCAGTTCGAATCGTCAATTCAGGCCTACCCGTGATGGGTAGGCCCCGCGGCCTTTTTGGCGTAAGGCCTCAGGAGGCTGGCCCATTTTTCTCGGAAGCGCTCGCCTTCTTCGAACCCACCCTGGCCGAAACCCAAGTGGTGGCTCCCAAAGCATGGGATCTAGAGCTCGGCGAAACCTGGGGCCATTGTGCCCGCTCTCCGGAATTCAAATCGGCATGACGCCCGTGCGGCTGGGTCCCGCCTCCTCCTCCTCCTCTTCCTCATTATCATTCTCCTCCTCCTCCGCCTCCTCCCTTTCTCCTCCTGCTTCTCCCCTTCTCCACCTCCAATGCCACCCCACATCCTTCTGAATCGTGACGATACCATCCCCCTGCTCATGCTGGACTTCGCTACTTCGCTCTAAGGTGTCTCTCCTGGACCCGAGCTTTTCTCAGCACGGCACGATCCTGTTCGGGCCAGGGGAGGGCAGGCGGAGGGAGGGATGCCGGATCGCGGAAGGATAGATGGCGGGGAGGGAGGGGGGCGGAGAGGGAGGGGGTGAGCGAGGAGGGGGGCGAGGAGGACGAGGGAGACGAGGAGGACGGGGAGAATAAGGATGAAGAGGAGGAGGAGGAGGAGGAGGAGGAGCAGGATGAGGAGTAGGAAGAGGAGGAGGAGGAGGAGGAGGAGGAGGAGGAGGAGGAGGAGGAGGACGAGGAGGAGGAGGGGAGGATTCTGAACACGTATGCTTTTGTAAGCGAAGCGCTGAACAGGCAACACGAGTCTAACACGGGCACGGGAGAATATCCTCCCGTGCCCCCGAGACGAAAAAAGGCCGCGGGAAGGATAATATTGAACGGGGCAAAAAAGTCAGGAACAATCAATAGGCTGCCGTTCGAATCTGGTGTTCAAACGAATCCGCTTGTGCCCCGTCGGTCACTGCACGCAAACCGTGCAGCAACCAACGATGCCTCGTAAATCCGCCGGCCCCCTTGTGGGGCCACCAGGCTGTAGGCCCGTGATTCGCAGTTTCCTGTACCAGTCGTAGGTTGTAGTTTCCAGTGTTACAGTTCTGCTTCTTGCTGGTTACTGTCACTAGTTGACTTATTGCTGGTTACTGTAACTAGTTGATTGACCGCGCGAGGGGGGGGAGGCCCAAAGTGGCTTTTTAGCGTCCCCTGGGCGCGTTGTCTGAATTGCTGGGGGGGCTCGACATCGACACCTCTCACGCAGATCCGCGGTGTCAGGGTCCAAAAACACAGGGATTTGCCACATTTCTGAAATTCGGTGCCACCCCTTACGCAGATCCGCGGGGTCAGGGTCCAAAAACACATGGGATTTACCACATTTCTGAAATTCGGTGCCACCCCTCACGCAGATCCGCGGGGTTTCTGCAATTTCGGGTGCCACCCCTCACGCAGATCCGCGGGGTCAGGGTCCAAAAACACATGGGATTTGCCACATTTCTGAAATTCGGTGCCACCCCTCACGCAGATCCGCGGGGTCAGGGTCCAAAAACACAGGGGATTTGCCACATTTCTGAAATTCGGTGCCACCCCTCACGCAGATCCGCGGGGTCAGGGTCCAAAAAACATAGGGGATTTGCCACATTTCTGAAATTCGGTGCCACCCCTCACGCAGATCCGCGGGGTCAGGGTCCAAAAACACATGGGATTTGCCACATTTCTGAAATTCGGTGCCACCCCTCACGCAGATCCGCGGGGTCAGGGTCCAAAAACACATGGGATTTGCCACATTTCTGAAATTCGGCGCCACCCCTTACGCAGATCCGCGGGGTCAGGGTCCAAAAACACAAGGGATTTGCCACATTTCTGAAATTCGGTGCCACCCTTCACGCACATCCATCGCACGGCGTGGTAACCCAAACTGCGAGAACTCCCTCGGCCCTTTAATCGCAAGGTGTGGTAACCAAGCCCGTAAACCATACACGTCTTACCAATCGCCAGGTGTGGTAACCCCTCTTGTGATCAGTTGGTTTTGCTGATTGCGAATCGGCTTCGCATGAAGTTTCGATACTGCTTCACGACAGCGCCAAGGCCTCATGACTTAGCTCTTCCATGGCCCATTCTCCGAGAGAGGGGGCCGACGGCAGGGGGCGAAGCCCTTACGGATAAAAAATTGCAACTCGACGCCTGGATCCGGTTTCGGCACGTCTCAAGGTTGCCAGCCTTCGTGCCATCCACAAGCGCATCGGCCCCCACGGCGCCAACCGCAAAAAACCCTTACGGCGCGCGTGGCAGGGATGGCACGCACCCCTGGCAGAGCCCATGAGATAGACCGAAGCAGGCCAACTTGTCCCGCGTAAGGGGCAAGGATAACCAGAGGCCTTCTACGAACCAGGTCCCTCAAAATCCGTCGACCCTGTCGGCGTGTGTGAAGGGCTTCTCTGTTCGAGTCGCCGTCGCCGTCATTCGTTCATAATGCTCGTCGCCGCTCCTCTCTCTCTTCCTGGGCTCTCCTCCTCAAACGCGTCAGCCAAAACGAAATTGAGCAGCGTCGTCATAGTCTCGAAAGAGGGCCCCTTCCGTTTGATCCCTCCTCCGCCGGGACGGAGGGGGTTCCAGGATCCAATGCCGGGTCTGCTCCAGGGTCTGGGGGTCCCGGGTCAGATGCGCTTCCCCTCTAGGGGCTCCCGGGCCGCAGCAAGACCTCAAGACGGGCCAAGGGTGCCCCAAAAGCCCCCAAAGACAATCCACGAGGGCCCCGAATCGCCGAACGATCTGTCCAAGGCGCCTGGACGGCCAACAGACGGCCCAATAATCTTTCAAGACGCTAAAAAAAGGCCTCCAGGAGCAGTCCCAAGAGCGCCCCACGAACAAACGTCGTAGGTTCTTCGTATGTTTTTGAATAGTTTCGGCGTGCTCGCCTCTCCCGCTTCCCGACGCTCCAATACGGCCCAAGCGGCCTCGCACATCGCCCCCAAACAGCCCCAGAGGGCTCCACGAACGACCCAAAACGGCCCAACATAATCGCAATACGGCCCAAAACGCTCCAAAAGAGCTCCAGAAGCTCTCAAGACGGTTCCAAAACGGTGCCGAAATGACGGACCCAAACGAACATGTCGAGCACTCCGCCCCAAGGGTTCCCAGGAGAAACCAAGAGGCCCCTAAAAGGTCCCCAGGCAACCCTGACGATACCCCAGAGATGCCCCCGAGATGCCCCTGGGAAGCTCCAGCAGGCCCCCAATAGGCTCCAAAAAAACCCTACAATGTCCCCCGAAACCCACAAGAGCGTTTCGACCAGACCCCACGAGCATCCCTGAGGACTGTGACGCACGTCGGCGTCGTCGTCGTCGTCGTCGTCGGCAGCCCGACGGTGCACCCGCAGTAAATTGGTCCTCAGAAAAGGGGGCCCACCAACCTACATTTCGAGAGTTCCGCCCCCCAAGGAGGCCCCAAGAGGCGCCACAGACGCCACCAAACAGGCCCCCCCAGACGCCCGAGAGAACCCCAGGAGCACTCCCAAGAGAGCTCCAAGATGGCAAAATCAATGTTTTCCCCTAGCTTTTTGAATGCTTGCATCGTCGCTGTCGTCGTCGTCGCACCCCTTCAGGGTCGGCGGCGCCAGCCGCGAGGCCTTCGCAACAAAATGCCGAAGGGAACGAGGAGAGCAGGCAACTGGAAAAACACAGAAGGACGATTCACGTGCCGCGTTCCAGAAAATCTGCTGCTCCACGAACACCGTTCACGGTAACATCCCCTCAATTGCATGACTCAGTAAGGCAAATTTGCGAGCGTAGTTCGCCTTCTGCGGGCGTTCTCTCATGTGTCCTGCTACGTCTCATTCGCGAACATCGTTCACGACATGTGGCTGTCTTTGACTCTCCCTGTGTCGCACTGGCGAGCGCAGTTCGCGACGTGCGACCGCCGACGTTACGTTCTGCAGCCGAAGTGCGCGCAGTGAAACTTTTGGCTGTTCATCCCGTCGGCGAAACGGACGCCTCATCCGTCTTCAGGTCGCTGTGACGGGAGCAGCGCACAATTTTCTTATGCCTCTCGTCGCTCAGTATGACCGCGGCGTGGTCGTACTTGATCCTTCCGCGCGTTGCGTCCGGCATCAGCTCCCGGCCGATGCTCTTTTTCGTTATAGGGTCGGTCCTCATCATATTGCGAGTGTCTCACCATAGCATGTCAACGATCTGCTTTGTGCAGATCAGGTCGGAGAGCCACCGTAGGTGGCCTGCCTAGCTGGCGTACTTGCCGAGGCGCATGTAGACGGCGCGCCTCATGCCGCGCCCCGCCTCCTCCCCCCGCTTGAAGGGCCCGCCGCTGTGCGCGCCCATCTGGCCGAATCATTCCGTGGCAGGACAGGCGATGCGCGCCTGGATTTTCTGCGTGGAATTGATATGCATAACGCGTGGCATGAGCAGCTTGCCGTTGGTCCGTTGCAGCGCCGCAGTGCGCGCTGCGACGTGGAATGGGCGAGCGGGGCATCGGCAGCTGCTCCCGCCGAGAAGACGAAGGTCTGGTAGTTGACCTCCTGCGGGCTCGACGGCCTTCATCTTGCCCGGGTCGACGTGCCTGACCGGCATCGGCGAGTCGTTGCACTCGTCTTGGTCGCGCGTCGCGGCGCCGTCGGCGGCGCGGAGTTGGTGGGCGCTGCAGTTGGCGAAGTCGTCGTGGCCCCCCTGCATCTTGTCGAAGACGCTCTCAATGTGGCCGACGAGCTCGTCGACGCGCCCCCTTCGCCCAGCGATCTCCAGACCGCCGGCGCGCGTGGACAGGCTAAGCGCGAACTTTGAGTCGCCGGCGACGCAATTGCTGGGCGCCTCATGCTTGATCTCGAGCTCCGGGCCCCGCCGGGCGGGTTTAGCGCCGCGCTCTGGCGAGCGCGTGACCGGGCGGGTTTCGTAGAAGGCTCGGGGTGCGTCCTTTCAGCCCGCGCCCAGGTCTGACGCAGCGCGGGCGCTCGGTCCTCTCGTCGGAGGGCGCGTGGCCAGGCGCCTGCCTGGGGATAGCTGCGCTGCTGGGCGGGAAAGCGGAATTCCTCTCGCGCGGTGCGTCGCCGTGCCCCTACATCTCGGCACGCGTCGCGCGCTGCAGGAGTGCCTGCGCGACGTCCGCGGCGACGTGGGCCTGGCCCGGGCGGCGAGCCGTCTCCGACGACGGCGCGAGCTGTGAAGCTCGTTTGGTTGCCCCCGCGAAGGTCTCCAAGGCGTCGTCGTCCGCGTCGCGGATACGTCTGGCGCCGTGCGGCGCGGGGCGATCCGCGCGGCCTCGCCGCCGGGGGCTTTCAGGTGCTTCCGCTGGAAAACTTGCCTGGGGCCCATGTCGTTTCGACCCATGCCGCAAAGAGTTTGTACTTGGCCCGGATGGCGAGCTCCTCGGAGATGGCTGCGGGCACCTCCGTGGGCAGACTGGGCGCGCGCGCGGCCCGTCAGATCGCCCATCTCCTGTTGTGATCGTCGTAGCTCGGCGTCGCGGGGGTTGGGCGATGGCGACGCGCCCGCCCAACGTGGCCGCTGACTGTGGCCAACCTGTCGCCGAGAACCGTCGGGCGACGAGCTCGGCGTAGAAGCTGGCGCTGCTGGCCGCGGCGCTGCCGATCGGCGCAGGCCGTCCGCCGCCCCAGGGGCCATCGCGCTGCGCGGGGTCGCTCGCGCCAGAGCCCCCCGGGTTCGACAGCGGCGCGGACGCCGGCGGCGAGGGAGCGCAGGCGTTGAGGAAGAGAGCGCGTCCTTAGTTGCGGCGCCAGAGGCGGTCGCGCGCGATTTTCTCTGAGTCGCGCTCGTGGCGCGCGGGTCGCGCTCCGTCGGGGCCCATGGGCTTGTCTTGACGGCCCGAACCCATGCCGCTGGGCCTGAATCTCCCTGCCCCCTTCCCCTTGCCTCTGCCCCCCCCCCCCCGAAGCCAGCGACCGTTTCTCGGAGATCGCTCTCGGGCAAATCGGCCGGGAAGGCTAGGTCGCCCTTGCCGCGGCCCCTGCCCTTCCTCTCCATGACTCACCAGACCCGGCGCGTGGACCTGTGGTTGTTGAAGTGTGGCCATCGTGTTTTTGCGCGCATGTGCGCCGAGAGAATGGAGACAGGTAGTCTCGGACCTGTTTCGCAGTCCTCGGAGAGAGGCCAACATAGGTGTCCACCGCTCCGCGGAATTCCCAATTTCATCCGAACTCTTGCCGCCTGCATTTCCCAAGGATTCCGCAACATAGTTGCGAGAAGCTCGGGGCCACTGGCTGAGGCTGCTGATGTGAACGATGGTGGTTCGATATTTTTCAGCCGGAGGCACGACTTCTGGTTCCGAGGGCGCCTACAACACAGCTGGAACACGCCCCGGGAGGGAAGCAGGCAGCGGCGGGGTGGCGCCGCGCTCCTTGAGGCCTTGTACAGGTAGGTGTCCTTGTTGTCTGACTTAGCGGACACGAGGATAGTGAACATGGAATGCAGGGACACTCGAACACTCTTGCCGAACACGATGGGGATGATGGAGTAGAAGTAGGCGAGCAAAAGACAGGAGGACGTGCCACACGAACCATGGCGGCAAGAGGTCGTAAAACGGAGCTGGAGCTCCGCTGCCAACCTTGAGAACGGATGCTTTTGCAAACGAAACGCTGAACACGCAGGTTAACACGAGTCTAACACGGGCACGGGACGATGCCTCCCCGGGCCCCCGAACCCAAAACGGCCGCGGGAGGGAGAAGATTGAACAGGGCAAAAAAGGCATGAGCAGTCAGTAAGCTACCGCTCGAATAGGAGCAGGAAGAGGATGATGAGGATGATGATGATGAGGAGGACGAGAAGGAGGAAGAGGATGAGGAGGACGAGGAGGAGAAGGAGGAAACGGAGGAGGAGGAAGATGAGGAGGAGGAGGAGGACGAGGAGGAGGAGGAGGAGGAATGGGAGGAGGAGGCGGAGGAGGAGGAGAAGGAGGAGGAAGAGGATAAAGAGTAGGAGTAAGAGTAGTAGTA
>CAUYUJ010020300.1:77500-103048 GCA_963575745.1 Prorocentrum cordatum | reverse complement strand
GAGGAGGAGGAGGGAGGATTAATAATCCGAGGAGGAGGAAGTGGAGGAGGAGGAGGAGCAGGCTCAGGCAGTGCCTGTGCCAGGGGCAACTCTAAGAGGGGGATCGGTCCAGGGGGGACCTTGAACGTTGTCGAGGCTCGGGGCCGAAGGTATTCGGACGTTTTCGTTGGCCGCTCTCGTTCCTCCTCCTCCTCCTTCTCCTCCTCCTCTTCCTCCTCCTCCTCCTCCTCCTTTTCCTCCTCCGTTGGCCGCTCTCGTTCTTCCTATGCTTGCGGCAGTGGTATATGTTGCGCATCAGCCGTGCCGCCAACGGTAAGCTTCTCCTCGGTCGCCTCGGGTCAATCCAGGGCGAGCTGCTCGTCGAAAGGCAGGTGCAGGGCGTCGGGTTCAACACGGACTGCGACACGTGCAGCGGCCGTTGCGACCTCAGGACAGGCAGAGGCTCTCGCAGTCCTGTGCCCGCTGCTGGTTGACCCTGGCCTCTGGCCACACGCCAGGCTTGCCCTGACGCCGTCACCGTCATGGTTATGCGCGGTGCTGGGCGCTTGAGCGCCCGTGTGCCCTCGTTCGAATGTCTTGTTTTAGTTGGCGAGTGTCTGCACCCAACCGCTTTTACCCTCATGCGTCTCCCTGGCAGCTTGTGGGGCTCCGTCTCCTTCCTCGCGCTCGTCCCCTTCCCGCTCCCGCCTCCGACGTGGTAGGATTCTGGGGTTGTTTCTTATCAGCCACGCCGCCGCACGGGCTTTGACTGAGTATGCATTGTGCGTCACCCGTTATGGACTCGTTGTGTGAGGCCTCATTATATAAGTGGTCGTTTCGACCATGTGGCGATTGATGCACACACGGCGCCGCGGTCCGTTCTCGTTTCCTCCTCCTCGTTTCCCGCCTCTCCGCCGGGGTCCCAAGCCCGGGGCCATTTCAAGTTTTTGCTTCCGTCCTTGCCGGGGAACTGTAACGATGTCGTATTCAGCAGGCTCTGTCAGAACGCTTTGGAGTAGAGGACTGGTACCATAGTGTACATAAGGCGTTCGGCTGTCGCCGAAAGTCTGGGTGGCTCCTCGCCCCCGGGTCGCGTTTAAGGGGCCCTCAGCTGCTGTGTCTTCATCGGAAAAAAATGTATTGGCAGTTCCAGTCGCAGAAAGGAACAAGCAGCTGGGTTCAGTGGCATATTGACTTCCGGCTCTACTCGCTCCGATGCGGTCGACCTGTGAGAGCATGTGTGGCGTTGGAAGGTCGACCTTGAGGGCAACTTGAGCATAACCGACGACTGCTTCTGTTCTGCTGTGAAAGTGCTGGTCTGCTTGGGCTCGAACCCTGAAACTCCGACGCAATCGTCGCAGTACAACTTCCGGTCCCACTCCAAATTGCGCTTATCTAGTGGACGCGCGCTTGGCACTTGCCGCATGCATTTCCCGCACATCGGGAATCCGCTCAATGCAGGTTCCTCACCTTCACTTGGGAGCGCGAGAACCGACAGGGAACACTGCGAGAGGGTCGTGTCAAAAACGCTGCTCAGGCTATGCAATAATGGCATGCTCGATGCTCCAGATATACGGTGTTGCGTTGTGGCCGGCAAGTTTCATCTATCTGGCTTGATCAGTAGTGGTGCGCCAGTGCTTGACAGCGGCCGCAACGACCATCTGACCGTAGCCGACATGCTTCCGATCCTGTGCGCCGTGGCCGACCACTGCGCCTTGGTCTTCGATGCTGCCGATCCTTTGTCGGGGGTTCTCAGCGGCACCGCTTCGGGAGACATGTCCCGCAGGTCACCGGCACAGGGAGACGGGCGCATAGAGGATTGTGCAGGCTCGCGCCACATCCACTGACCGCTTGAATTCTGTTGTCTCTGGATCTGGTTTGTGTGGGCTGGTTGGTCATTGGCTCGCCTTGGACACTATCTCGACTGTTTTCGGCTGGCTGTCTTGGGGCTGTTTCGGAGCCCTCTTGGGTGCCGCTGTGTTCAATGTGGTGCAGGATTGGAAGTCTGCCGGATTGAATGAGGTTGTCGGAAGCCAGAGCTGGCGAGAACATTACTATCATCGACAAATGCAATGAACAGCAGTGACTGTGGGCTTCCAAGCAACTGGGAGAGTCTCAGGGGCGTATTGGGCAGTCTCGAGACTATCGTGGGCCGTCCTTGGTCGATCCTGGGCCGTCTTGGAGGCAACAGGGGGGCCAGTTTGGGCCTTTATCGGGTCATCCTGGCCGTTTTGGAGGCAATTCGGGGCGATATTCGAGACCATATTGGTCCATCTTGGCCGTTGCGGGAACCACAGAAGAGAACATGGTGGCTGGAGAGATGCACCGAGACTCCACCGGGCACTTGTTGGAAGGGTGCAAACGGTCCAACCTTGAGCAGGGGCCGGCTGATCCCGTGGCCTCAGGTTTACCCCGCCACCGTGTTTCTTCGATGCACATTCGGGCCTCTTTGGGCGAGAAATTTGGGCGGAGCGCCAAAAATTATGATTGTGGCGTTGTTTCTTCTGCTAGCTTGGCGTGTTTATGTTTATGGCGTGTTTATGTTTATGGCGTATTTATGCTTATGGCTTTTTGGGCGGGATGGGGAGGCCGGAGTTCCGAGGGTTTGAGGGCTCCACGCTGAGTGAGTGGAGGCAGAGGGCTTTCCACATTGAGCTAGTGAAGGCAGAGGGTTTGAGCAGCCAGCCCCGTCCTGAGATTCGCTCCTCTTCTCCCTCTCTGAAGAGGGCTCGAGAGAGCAAGTATGGCAAATCCACCGAGCTTCTGGATGCCCCCTGCGATGCAAAGCCTGGCCCTCGCATGCCCCTCCTCCTCCTCCTCCAGCAACTTCCTCCCCAACCTCCTCTCCTCCTCCTCCTCCTCCTCGCGCCTCCTCCTCCTCCTCCTCCTCCTCCTTCTTCTCCTCCTCCTCCTCCTCCCCCTCCTCCTCTTCCTCCCCCAACTCCTCCTCCTACTCCTCCTTCTCCTCCTCCTCCTCCTCCTCCTCCTCCTCCTTCTCCTCAGGCGGAGGAGGAGGGAGGGGAGGAGGAGGAGGAGGAGGAGGAGGAGGAGGAGGCGGAGGAGGAGGAGGAGGAGGAGGAGGAGGCGGAGGAGGAGGAGGAGGAGGAGGAGGCAGAGGATCAGGAAGAGAACAGGAGAACGGCCTCCGAGCACCCGGCTCGGGGCCGCCCAGCGAGGCGCCGTCCCAGGGCCGGCTCGTTAAGGCTGCCCATCGAAGAAGAGAAATCGCCATGAACATAACCTCAAGTCGGGCCTGTCTCTCTACAGGAGGAATATTCAAGAAGGGTCTGTCTCTCGACAGGAGAAAGCGCCACGAACATGACCTTAAGTCGGACCTGTTTCTTTAGAGGAGGAATATTCCAAAAGGGCCTGTCTCTCTACATGAGAAAACGCCATGAACATGACCTTACGTCGGGCCTGTCTCTCTACAGGAGGATATTCCAAAAGGGTTTGTCTCTCTACAGGAGAAAACGCCACGAACATGACCTTAAATCGGGCCTGTCTCTCTACAGGAGGAATAAGCCAAAAGGGTCTGTTTCTCTACAGGAGAAGACGCCACGAACATGACTTTAAGGCGGGCCTGTTCTCTACAGGAGGAATATTCCAAAAGGGTCTGTCTCTCTACAGGAGAAGCGCCATGAACATGACCTCAAGTCGGGGCTGTCTCTCTGCAGGAGGAGTATTCAAGAAGGGTCAAAAGATAGCCTGGGGACCGTTTTTTGGCTCTCCTCGACCATTTCGGTCTATTTCTGGACTACTTATAGTTTTTCGCTCAAGATCCGCCTGTAGGGGGACGTGCCCGACCCAAATATCACCCGTTGGCGCTCTTCGCGGATCTCTTGGATCCGCGCTGGGGCCCCCTCGCGGCGGCGCTTCCTGCGCCGCCCCTATAGCGGCGCGCTGCGCGTGCCGGGGGGGGGGCCGGCGCGGAGCCGAGGAGTCCGCGCGGAGAGCGCCGGCGGGTTATTCTGGCCGGACGAAGGGGGGGAGGACTGGGAAAGGGGGGGTTGCGAAATTTGCTGCATGCAGCTGGTTTCGGCCCTACCGAGGGGCCCATTCCTCGATACATAGCCGCCTCCGGCGCCGGGAGGCGCCGGGAAAATCAGCTACGTGAGCGGATTCTCAACCCCCCCCTTTGCTATTATCCCCTTTCGCCCGACCCGAGTTATGTTTGTGGCGACTTTGCTCGGCCCTTGCGTCCTTGCTCTTCCTCGCGTTTGCGTCCGCGAGGTTTTCGTCGGCCGCCCCCCCAAAAGTCCCAACTCCGGCTTCCAAGGGTCTTGCGTCCTTGCCGCGCGTCCTGATTAGGGTTTTTGACCGTATGTTTGTGGCGTTTTCTCTTCTTCTAGCCCCGTGCAGAGTTCTCCGCGGCGGGTGCGGCGGCTGGGCGTGGCGCGCATCCGGCGGGCGAGAAGCCTTGGCAGTGGGTTGGACCTTCCATGGGGCTATAGCCGCCGCTATCAAGGGAGGAAAAACTGTCCGGACCCAACAGTCGGCGTTTACCGAACGGCCCTGGGCGTCTGCTAAGCAGCCCTGCCCTGCTCCACTCCTGCTGTGGGTGCGTTTGCTAAACGGCCTCGCGTGTCGGGGTGACCATTGCGAGAGTGGAATTCTCTGCCCTCCACACTGGTTCAACCAAAGCTTCCGCCCTGGGGGGGAGGCGTCTCTGAGCGGCCACGGGGCCTCCTGGAACGCGTGTCCGTGCTGTCTTCCCGTGCTGTCTTGATGCTCTCTTCTTACGTCGGGCCTGTCCCCCTACAGGGGGATTTTCGACGGAAAATGAAAAGTACCCCCAACATAGCAAAACAATAATCAAAAAAAGGGCTATACCCGTGCCTTGCCGCACGGGTATAGCCCCCTTGAGGGGAAGCGGATTTGCCCGTGGACATTTTTGGGGGAAGAAAAATAATCCAAAAATAGTCAGGGGATTTTTTAAAAAGTATTTTTGGACCTTCTTGGGGTATGTTTTGAGTATTTTTTATTTTTTGTCGAAAATCCCCCTGTAGGGGGACAGGTCCGACATAACTCTCTTCTCCATGCGCTGCGGGACCCCCGGATGTCTCCGGCCTTCCCCCCGGCAGGGTTCACCACGGCTCGCTCTCGGACGGTCCCGCGGCCCGGCGAGGGCCCCCAGAGGTGGAACGGTCAAACACCCCTTGCCGTGATCTGTTTCAGGGAGTGTTTTTTTTCTTCATTCTTCTGCCGATCGGCGCGGGCCCTCGCCCCCCCCCCTTCCTCCCCCTGGAGTACATCTTGGCTGTTTTTGGCGCCTGTTTCAAGCGGGTGGAGTCTCCCCCAGAGGCAGCATTCTTGCAAACAGTCGCACTAAGCAGAGGTCTGGAACTGGGCCCCCCCTTCCTCCCAATGTCGAAACGCTGAATAAAAAAACGCTCACTTAACGACGCGAGCATGTCTGGGAAGGCTTCTGCATGACGGGAGGTCTGCAAGAAGTCACCCGTTTAGGTGGTAAATCTCCGCTCGTCTTGAATTGAAGGTATATCGGCGAGAAGCGCCCAACAGCGCTCAGTAGCACCAAACAGCCCCCGAAGGCGCCCAGTAGAGCGTCGAATAGCGATCAAAGAGCGACCACTAGCGACCAGTGCGCCCACTAGCGCCACGTGGTGGTCCCCAGCCATTTTGGCTCAAGGCTCAAACCTCCTGTGGCACAAGACCACCGAATCGAGCCTGCCCTGGCGCCCTTGTTAGGCATGGCCGCGGAGGGGCTGTTAGAGCTGGAGGTTTCCATGCTGCAGGGCACCACTGTGCCGGTGACGATCCCACGCGAAGAGTACGCCAAGGTGCTGAAGGCGCAGCTGGCCCCGAAGCTTGTGGGCGGCCCAGCAGCTGCGCAGCTCCGCCTGTTCCTTGGGGGGCAGGAGCTGACTGACGATCAGTGCCTGGGGGAGCAGCTCGACAGCGGTGCGAACCTCGCCGTGGTTGTGGGCCCACCGGTTCCGGAGTGGGCTGAGGAGTTGGGCTTTACTTCAGATCATCCTCACTGGCTACGGGAGCACTTTGCCCGTTACGGCTTGGAGGGGCCAGAGTGGCTCACCGATGATGCAGCGATTTGGAAGAGACTGGCCGATGAGTACGCTGCGAAGGATGAGCAGATGGCAGGGTTCAAAGGTTGGGGGCACAGGCTGCATTTGGCAACACCAGCTCTGGATAGACGGCTGGGCCAGGTCCATGCAAAGCCTGGCGAGAAAGTCCAGCTGTCATTTTCCGGCCGCATCTGGAATAACAATAACGACAGCTGCATCCACCAGTGTGGCCTTGCCATGGGCCCTCTTTCTGAGGGCGCGGACCCGTTCCTGGGCGAGATCTACAATGGCGTGCCGCGAGGGGCTCGGGAGGTGCGGGCAGTGGTGTCAGTCGACGCTCCACAGGAACCGGGCGCCTACATGCTGTATCGTTTCGGAGACCTCCAGTATAGCTTCCGCAATGCCAAGAGAAACTTCTGCAACCGCAGGACAACGATGGTGAGCGATGACTATCCTGGTTCCTTCGTGGGTTGGCTCGTGGTCGCCTGAGCCCCCGGTCTCGCCGCAGCAGCCAGAGTTTTTAAGAGGACCCTCCCCGCTGAGCAGATCGAGCCGCCTCGGTTGGTCAGAGGGAACGGCCCCCCCCCTTGAAGTTTCTGGCTTGCGATCGCGACGTGGGAACAAACCAGTGGAGACGGCTCATGCATTCACGCAACAGAGGTTCAGATTCTGAACCGCCCTTTCTCGATTACGGCGCACGTGTGTGATATTGCCATGCCACGCAGCGCCAGAATGTAAGCGGGTCGGTTTTGCCATGTGCCGTCACAGACTACGTTGTGCCCCAACGTTCGGCATTTAAGGCTCCTCCTTCTTACGACTGATCCGCTGCTCATTGTTTTGGTAACTTGAGACTGGTCCTCGTTGACATTCTGCGACTTGGCGACGCTATTGATCAAAGACGCTGGCCTTGCAACCATAGTGCCACATGGGGGAGATGCATCACGGCTTGGGAGCTCTGGCTCGGGGTGTCGTGCCGCTGGCTCCGGCCGACCACGCCTCGGCGTTACGCGCTATCCGCGGCTCAGCCCCCGAGCGCCAATGTTCAGCATCGCTTCACCGATCCCCATCCCCATCCCCATCCAGACCCCCACCATCTCATCCCCCCAGTCGGGGATACACCCTTCGAGAGCTGACAGAACATGCCTGTGCCCCCTGTCTGCGGGGGGCGGACCGGCCAGTGGGGCCAAGGCCACGCGAGTGGGGACAGGGATCGGTGCAACGATGCTCCAATGCCCCGAGGCTTCCCGAGCCTCCCGCCCCGCGGGGTGGAGCGACTACAGTCGGGGCCCTGAAGAAGGAACCCTTTTCGTTGGGGAGGGGCTCCGTGTTCCTTGATTGCTTCACAGCTTGCCTCGGGTTTTTCTTTGGGTTTCGATGGGAAATCGAAGTTCGACTTATGGAAAAAGGGGCCTCGTTCCTTATTTAGGGTTCCTTAGGGCAACGCCCCGACTGTATCTATCCACTTGCATGGCACAGCGGGTCGCCGGGGCCGCCGCTGCGACGCGCCGCGTCGAAGGGTGCACGACCGCCTGCCCGTTGGGCGCGCGACGGGGCGAGCGGTGGGGCGCCAGGGGGGTTCCCTCCTCCTCCTCCTCCTCCTCCTCCACCTCCGCTCTCTGGGCGTCCAGAAGCTTCCGTGAGCTGCTTGCTGTCGCAGGCGAATCTCTCGCCCCCGAGCCCTCACTCTTCCACGAAAAGTCAGGCCGCTTCGAAAAGGAGGGGGATTCGGGGATACACCCCGGGGGGGGGGGGGGGGGGGGGGCTGGTCGGGCGCACCCCCGATCGAGGCTGGACGCCCCCGTGTCCTAGATCCCCGAGTTCTGCCACAAAGGTCTTGTCTGTTCCAAGACCCCCACGGAGCCTGGGACAGGGGTCGACATATCCCTTGTTACCCCTGCCTCCCCTTGTTAACCGACCACGCCTGAGAGTAACACCCAATAATACAGTGCGGGGTCCAGGGGGGACAAGAAACGATTTGTTCCAGCGAGTCGACGACGACGAGGATGTGTTCCTCCTGTTCTGGGATCCTTTGCTCGTGCTCTTGAGATCCTTGGCCCGTAATTTTGATGTTGCTAACCAACATGAGAAGATAACAACCTCGATTCGCAACTTTCCCCGCGATGCTGAATTCGGCCTTGCCACCCCTCTTCCCCGACCAACTCTGCATTGGCCGGGGATAATCAACTCTCAGCTGGGAAGGGGGGGAGGGATGATTTATTCAGGCGATCGCAAACATGGATCAAGGGGGCGTGGATTAGCGGCGGGTCCCGTCTCCATGGGGAATCTCGGATTTCCGCCGCCGAGCGAGGGGGCACCGGCCGCATTTTGGGGAGGGCACTTCCCCCGATCCACGGATTTGGCGACCGCGCACCAGATCAATGGATCGCTAATCCATGTTTGTGCACCCCCGGATCACTACAGTCGGGGCGCTGAAGAAGGAAACCTTTTCGTTGTGGAGGGGCTGAGTGTCTCTTGATTTTTTTACAGTTTGTCTCAGGTTTCCTTAGGACTTCGATGGGAAGTCTAAGTTTAACTTATGGAGCATTGGGGCCTCGTTCCTGATTGATCGTTCCTTAGGGCAACGCCCCGACTGTATCTATCCACTTGCATGGCACAGCGGGTCGCCGGGGCCGCCGCTGCGACGCGCCGCGTCGAAGGGTGCACGACCGCCTGCCCGTTGGGCGCGCGACTGGGCGAGCGGTGGGGCGCCAGGGGGGTTCCCTCCTCCTCCTCCTCCTCCTCCTCCTCCTCCTCCTCCTCCTCCTCCTCCTCCCCCGATTTACTACCCGGGGCTTGCGGTTGTTCTGACCCCCATGCCTTCCGAGAGGGCGCCCCCCTCCGGCTCGCCGCCCGCCCGGCCCCGCCGCCCGCGAGCCCCGCTCCCGCCCCCCCCGCGCCGCTGCAGCAGGTCGACTGGAAGTCGACGCCGAAGCGCCTCGTGAGGCTGATCGACTCCTGCTGGGCACAGAAGGCCAAGGATCCCCGAGGGCCTCAGTGGGCCCTGGAAACGACGGGGCCGTTTTTTTTACCGGTTCCGTTTTGCCGTTTTTTGACCGGTTCGGGCTCCGGTTCCAATCCTGGAGCCGTTTTTTGCCGTTTTCGGTCGCCGTTTTTTTTGTTGTTTCCATTTTCAAGGGACATTTTTTTGGAAACGGTGAAAAAACGGCCCTGCCGTTTCCGGGGCCCACAAAGCTGAGGGCTTGTCGATTTTTCGCCAACCGACTCGTGGGGATCGAGCCAGCCAAATCCATGTAAACATGCAGATGCATCGAGGTACATCCAGGTAAATCGAGGTGACTCCGGGTAGATCCAGAGATCTCCTAGGAAAGTTGGAGCAACCCGCGGCCGTTCCAGCGCGAGTCGAAGGACGGCAGAAGTCGTCAGGCCTTTAACGAAAGAACGCGCCGGTGCTCTCCCCAGCCGTGCTCGCGTCGTGGAGGAATCGCGCCGGGTTTTTGTTTGGTCCAGGATTGGGACCTCGCCGGGCCCCAGGATTGTACGAGTCAGGATGAAAAGCCGGTCCTAGGGCATGGGTCGAGATCTTTGGGGTTCGACGTCGTGAACAAAACGTGACGTCGGGGGTCGGAGTCTGGTGCCTCTTCGCATGGCCACGGGTCTTGTTTGTTCCGACATAGGGGTCCCCTGAGGTCTCGACCCTTTCCCCACGGGCCAGGGATTTACCGAGTTGCTGTTGGACGGTCCTGGGGCCCGGCGAGGGCCCCCAGAGGCCCAGAAAGTCATCACCCACCAAACCACCCCAGCCCAACCCGAAGGCCTCAAATTGACCTCCATTTCCAGTGGGGGGGGGGGGGTCGGGGAACATCGAGAAAACACATATGGAACCCGTACCCCCCCCCACCCGAAATTCGGGTCTTCGGGTTGGGTTGGGGTGGTCTGGTAGTCAGTCGGAAAGGCCAACAACCAAAGCTGCCCCTCGTGACGATCCACAGCGCGAGGCACGTCGGGGACCGCCCCCCGCGCTGCGACTACCTGCGGCGGCGAGGCTGCGCGGGATTGCTGCACTCATGGTTCAGCCGGGCGCGTCCCTCCACAGGGGGAATCCTTGAAGATATTTGGTCCGCCTGACGAAGGACCCAACCATATGCAGGTCCCTCTACAGGGGGAGTCCTTTAAGATATTTGGTCCGCCTGACGCAGGACCCAACCATATTCACCACCCACCAAACCACCCCAACCCAACCCGAAGGCTCAGATTTACCCTCGATTTCCAGTGGGGGGGTCGGAAAACATTGGAAAAAACCCATATGCAGCTGCGAGGGCCGCATTGTGGGTACCGCTTTCGGTGGAGCTCCCGGTGGGGCCACGAACCGCGTGAGGGGTGTGGCAAAATGGGTCGCAGTCCCTGCATGCGGCCTGTGCCGCTGGGGCCTTCGATGGAGCTCCCTGCGGGGCCACGATCCGTGTGAGGGGTGTGCCAAAATGGGTGGCGGTCCCCGCGTGCGGCCTGTGCCACTGGGGCCTTCGGTGGAGCTCCCTGTGGGGCCACGAGCCGTGTGAGGGGTGTGCCAAGATGGGTGGCGGTCCACGCATGCGGCCTGTGCCACTAGGGCCTTCGGTGGAGCTCCCTGTGGGGCCACGAATCGTGTGAGGGGCGTGCCAAATGGGTGGCGGTCCCTGCAAGCGGCCTGTGCCGCTGGGGTCTTCGGTGTAGCTCCTGTTGGGACCACGAACCGTGTGAGGGGTGTGCCACAATGGGTGGGTGTCCCCGCGTGCGGCCTGTGCCACTGGGGCCTTCGGTGGAGCTCCCTGTGGGGCCACGAGCCGTGTGAGGGGTGTGCCAAGATGGGTGGCGGTCCCCGCATGCGGCCTGTGCCACTGGGGCCTTCGGTGGAGCTCCATGTGGGGCCACAAGCCGTGTGAGGGGTGTGCCAAGATGGGTGGCGGTCCCCGCATGCGGCCTGTGCCACTGGGGCCTTCGGTGGAGCTCCATGTGTGGCCACGTGTGAAAGGTGTGCCACAATTGGTGGCGGTCCTCTCATGCGGCTTGTGCCACTGGGACCTTCGGTGGAGCTCCATGTGGGGCCACGAACCGTGTGAGGGGTGTGCCAAAATGGGTGCGGTCCCCGCATGCGGCCTGTGCCGCTGGGGCCTTCGGTGGAGCTCCCTGTGGGGCCACGAGCCGTGTGAGAGGTGTGCCAACATGGGTGGGATGTTGTTGATGGTGACGATGAGGAGGAGAGGGAGGGGACAGCGGGAGAAGAAGGAGGTGCCGCGGGGCGCTGTCTCTTCAAAACGAGGACCCAACACCACAGGATGGTTGGGAACAAAATTGTTTGGGGACGATTTCCCGATTATTTGTTCAAACGATTTTCATTATTTCCTGATTGTTTGTCCTCCATCATTCGCCTGTGGGGGGCACGCCCGACCTGAGCGCAAGGGTCCCGCAATGACCCGCAGGTTACCGGGCCCGCCCCCCCTTTCCCCCCGAGGAGGAATAGGAGGAGGAAGAGGAGGAGGAGGAGGAGGAGGAGGAGGAGGGGGAGGAGGAGTAGGAGGAGGAGGAGGAGGAGGAGGAGGAGGGGGGGGAGGAGGAGGAGGAGGACGGGTAACCTCACTGCTTGGTCGGCTGCACAGATCCGAACGGGGGGCCGGTGCCGGTTCGCGCGTGCCTGCGCGGGGCTGCCCAGGGCAAGCGAAAAAAGGTCGGGCCATCGGCCAGCGCCTCCCCACCCACGCGGCGAATTGAGGACAGCACAAGCCACCCTCACTCCCAGCCGGGACCCCCGCTGGGAATCCCACGCAAACATATTTTCAACGACCGACGAGTATAAATACATGTATATATATACACATCTCGAGAGATGTAATTATTACGTAGGAATATGCAATCTATATGGATATGGATCTATACACTAATGCGCTCTGGCGTTGGAGCCCTTCGCCCACCAATCCCTGGATGCGCGCCATGGACGGAGCGCCCACTCCCAGCAGGGACCCTCCCACTGGTCGACCTGGTGATCCAGGGGGACCTTGGCTAGGGGCGGGGGGGCCGCTCCCCAGGAGCCCCAGAAAGCCATTCTCCACCCTCGACCATGAGGAGGAGGAGGAGGAGGCGGAGAAGGAGGAGGAGGAGGAGGAGGAGCAGGAGGAGGAGGAGGAGGAGGAGAAGGAGGAGAAGGAGGAGGAGGAGGAGGCGGAGGCGGATGAGCAGGAGGAGGAGGAGGAGGAGGAGGTGGAGGAGGAGGAGGAGGAGGAGGAGGAGGAGGAGACCAGGTCGGGAGGGGGTGACCTGGCTGGGGGTGGGGACGGGGGTGGGTTGTGCTGTCCTCAGCGCGAGCCCTGGCCAGGGCCCGCGGCATCGCTCGGCGGCGAGCCCCGGGGAAGTGAGCATGGGCGGGAGGTCGGGGCCATTGCTCTTTCAAAGCGAGTCCACCCCGCGCGTGGCTGCTCGAGGAGAGTGCTCCCCCAAACAACGGATCCCTGATGCCTGGTGATCGTTGTTTTACTCATTGTTTTGCTGATCGGCGCGTGCCCTCGCCCCCCCCCTGCTGATTGTCGCGTGCCCTCGCCCCCCCCCCCCTTGTTTTTGGCGCCTCCCCCAATTGGACGCACTGTCGCAAGGTCTGGACCTAGACCCCCCCCCTTCCGCCGAATGTCGAGACGCCGAATGAGGAAACGTTTGCCAGACGGTGTCGGGGCACCCTTGCCTTTCCTTTCGTAGAAGCCTCGTGCGCTGGCTGGCGGTGCCAGGTTGTCGCCCAGTGGCCTCTCGTCGCCGCCTCGTCGCCCCCTCGTGCGCCACCGCGTGGCTGGCACCACGCCGCCTCCACCGTGCAGCTTCCACATGTAGCTTCAAGTCGGGCCTGTCCATCCATCTACAGGAGGAATGTTCAGAACTTTCCAGAAATACTCAGGGAACCTTTATTGGAGCGTGTTTTTGGCTATTTTGGATCATGTTTTGGGTATGTTTTAATCTTTCATGCAAAATCCTTCTCTAGGGGGACACGCCCGACTCAAGTGTAGCTTCCCCAGAAGGCTCGCAAGTCTCCCCAGCCTCCCGAGAAGTTTTCTTAGCCTCCAGCGAAGACTCAGAGGACCTTTCAGACGGCGCGAGGGTTTCTGAGGAGCCCCGCCGCCTTCTGGGAAGGCCTCCTCTTACGCTGCATCTTCGGGGGGCCTCGCGTGTCCCCAAAATGTGTGTGTCTTTCCGTGTGCCCGACGCGGGCTCGATGCGGACTCGACGCGGATTTGGCGTGGATCCGACGCGGACTCGACACGAATTCGACACGGATCCGACGCGTCCGACGTGGACTCGGCACGGACCCGGCGCGGATGAGCCAGCGCGGCGGGACAGACGAGGCCCCCCCGAGGATCCTGGCATCGCTCGGACGTGTGCATGTTTTTCTCGGCGAGGACCTTCGAGGAGCATCCTCGACGATATGGCGAAACAACCACGCACGAAACCAAAAAAGCACAGGAAATGGACGTCCGAGCGATGGCCAGGGATGCAACAGGACTCCTCCCTCTCACTCCCCTCCTCGCTCGCCGCCGAGAATATGTTAGGAGAGGAAAAAACACACAGACACAATTAATCGTCGATTCCCAGGAAAATATCGGAAAATATGGAAAGTGGGGGGAAGACAGAAACCCAGAAAATATGGGAAACTATGGGGAATCTTTCTATTTGTGTGTATTTATTTGTGCGCCCTGGGGCCCCTTCAATATGGCGCGGCCGAGGCCCTGACCCGGGGCCGCCCCTCCTCCGCGGGCCCGGGCCCTGGCCCTGGCCCTGCGCGAGGGGCGGGGCTGACACTGGCCTGGCATCGCTCCGACGTGTGCATTTTTTCCTCGGCGAGGACCATCGAGGAGCATCCTTGATCATTTGGCGAAAAAACCGCGCGCGAAACCGAAAAAAACACAGGGAATGGACGTCCGAGCGATGGCCAGGGGAAGGCTGCTCATGAGCACCCTGCGTCCCAGAAGGAAGTCGGGCCTGTCCATCTAGAGGAGGACAATTCCCAAATCGGCAAAAATCGTCGGGGGGGGGAGGTTTTCGCAGTTGTTGCATAGTTTGGATATGTATATATATATATATACTGTTTAAAGTATTGTCTGAGTATCTTCAATCTTTAATTGCTCTCCCAAAGTCCGCCTGCAGGGGGACATGCCCAACCTGGGGGAGGGGGGAAGGCTTCTCATGAGCACCCTGCGTCGTAGAAGGCGCGGGCCTGATCTACAGATGTAAGGCCCGGCGCCGTCTAAGAGGTGGTCTCCGTCTGAGAAAGAAGCCTTCCCCCCTCCCTCTGCCCCCTTGGGTGCGCCGCCAATGGTGGCATGGGCATGAACTTTCGGAATGCCGCTCGGATGTCGTGGACCTGTGTTGGACCCCCCTGGCGGCGCCTCCGGCGCCGCCGCTGGCGCGCGCTCTGCGCGCCAGGGAGGGGGGGTCCAGCGCTGGTCTAAGATATATTTTAAGTCGGGCTTGTCCCTCTACAGGGGAGAGATTCCAAAATAGTTGAAACATAGTCGGGGGACGTTTTTTTATTGTTATTGTTGCCGATCCGACTCGTCGATTCGATCTTGGTCCCTCCCGCACATCCATCTTGCGCGTCGCGGGCGCGCGCGCGCGCGCTGCCCATCGACCAAGATCCAGTCGACACCACCCCACCTACGACCCGCTGGAGGAGGAGGAAGAGGAGGAGGAGGAGGAAGAGGTGGAGGAGGAGGAGGAGGAGGTGGAGGAGGAGGAGGAGGAGGAGGAGGAAGAGGAGGTGGAGGAGGAGGAGGAGGGAGAGGTGGAGGTGGAGGTGGAGGTGGAGGTGGAGGTGGAGGTGGAGGTGGAGGTGGAGGTGGTGGAGGAGGAGGAGGCGAGGCGAGGCGCGCGTGTCCGCCGGCCGGTGGCTGGCGGGGCCCGGGGGGCCGGCGCGGGCGGGCCGGGGCCCGTGGTAGTTAGACGTTGGAGTAGGCAATGAAGTCGTTCTCCAGCGACTGCCAAAATTCAGTGTCTGCTGCAAGTTCCACCCAATTTGTTGTGATATCCCCGGCAGTAGCGTAGTGTATGAATCGTGTCATGTCGTCGCTCCAGCGTTTTCGCTGTCCACCATGTCTGCGGCAAGCTTGACGTGGGTCATGGGCGTCGGGGTTCCAGGCTGAAGCGAGCCAAGTCCATCTCTGGCGGGACTGCGTTGCTATGCGTCCTGCCCACCGCCATTTCCGCTTGTGGTACAACGTCGTCCAATCTTCCAAATGAGAGCGCGTTGCCCGATCCATAGCTGCATGGGTCGCTCTGCGTATGTACTCGTCCCACGGTTCGAGGTCAGAGTCGTCGTCGGCGTCGTCGAAGTTGAGATGCCGCTGGATGTCGTTGGAGTTTGTTTGTGGTCCGTCGTCGGGCTGCTCTGTGTCGGAGCTGGTCCCGTCGTCGCGTGGTGTAGTCTGGTTGTTCACTCGTCGTCTGGGGGTGTTCACGATGAGACGTAACATGCGTCGCTGGGTGCGTCTCAGTGCTAAGAGCATGTCCTTGGTGAGCGTCCACGAGGTGCAGCCATACATGACAGTAGGCGTCACCGTACCATTGAAAAGTCTTAGCCTGCTATGGAGAGGATATCGGCTGCTTGTTAGTTCGTCGTGGAATTTGTTGAACGCGCCCCATCCCATTGCAATTCGGTTGGAAAGCTCAGATTGGTGGTAGTCGTGGAAGGTCAGCTTCCGTCCCAAATACTTGGTGGTCTCTCCGGCTCTGAGGATTGCAATCACGTCGCCGTCGATGTCGGCATGACTCGTCGTTTGCCCGTGCCCCCTGCTGACGTTCGTAAGGATTTTGGTCTTGCCAGGGTGCAACTCAAGCCCGCACTTCGCAGCTGTGCGTTTGAGGTCATGCAGAATGCACTTGAGTTGGCGCAGATTTGTCGCGAGCAATAAGACATCATCAGCAAATCGTAGATTAGTAAGAAGCGTGAGCTTTGTGTGCCCCAGCTGTATACCAAATCCCTTTCTTTCCCAAGTTGGTTTGCACTGACGGAACACGTACTCCAGCAGGGCGTTGAAGAGGTGAGAGCTGAGTGGGTCGCCTTGTTTGACACCGCGTTCTATGCTGAAGCTCCTGCTGCTGACGTCTGTCTTCACAGTGGCCACCTGCCCGCTGTAGAACTTCCGTAGTAGGGTGATGTACGGTGTCGGCACGTTCTGCTCCTGCAAAGCTGTCCAAAGGCAATCGTGGTCCACGCAGTCGAACGCCTTTTTGAAGTCGACTGCGGCTGCCCATAAATTTAACTGCCACTCGTAGGAGTTCTCGTGCAGCATAGTTGTGGTGAAAAGGTGGTCCTCTGTGCAGAAGCCCTTGCGGAAGCCAGCTTGGTCGGGTGACTGTTGTGAGTCGAAGAGCGCCGCAAGCCGATTGCATAGCAGTCGAGACATCAATTTGTACAGCAGTGGTATGATGGCGATTGGCCTGTAGTTGCTGGGCAAATGCGGGTCGCCGGACTTGAAAATGACACTGATCGTGGTGCGCCTCCATTGCTCGGGAGGTGTTTGGTGAGGCGCGAGAATGTCGTTGAAGAGCTTGAGTAAGTGCTGCACGATCGTCTCCCCCCCTGCTTTCAAGAGCTCTGCAGTGAGGCCAGCCGTGTCTCTGCACCTGCCGTTTTTGAGGTGTCTCACTGCTTGGTTTAGTTCGTCGTTGGTGAAAGGTGGGATGGCTTGGTGGGCGGTGTCGGTCGCCTCGTCGTTTGTGGTCCTGTCGGCATTGGTGGAGCGCCGGAACAAGTCCTCGTAGAAATCAGCGAAAACGTCTGCTATCCCTTTCCGGTCTGTTTCATTTTTGCCGTCCACGGTCGCCATGGAGTGGATGAGATCCTTCTTCTTACTAGATTTGATCCCGGATATCTTGCTGAGGCCACGGAACTTCATTATGATGTCGTTGAGTGCCGCTTGTCTTTGAGTCCTCTTGATGGCCCGGTGCTGCCGTAGGATACGCTTGCTGAGAGTTGTTCTAGTGATCGTGTCGGTGTGTGGTGTGTTTCTGCGCTGGGTCAGAAGTGTTTGTAGTAGTCGTGAGGCCTCATCGTCTCCGCGCGTTGTGAGTGGCTGTTGCTGTGGTTCGTGCTCTTGCTGTCGTTGGTGGTCTTCGTGCGCTGCTCTGAGTGCTCGTTCAGTGAGCGTGCAGGCTTCTTGCAGGTCACTTGGTGGGCTGTTGCTGGCGAGGTGCTTTTCCAAGTGGCGTTGAAAGTCGAAGTCATTGGGTCGTGGTGGCTGCTGATGCGGATGCTTGCGTCGTCGTCGTCTCTGTCGCCGTGGTCGGTGTCCTGTGTTTTCCAATGCTAGTCGGAGGTGTACGGCTTGATGATCAGAGTTGAGGTCAGGGCACGTCGTAGCAAATGAGTCTGAAACCAAATGCCGGGCCCGTTGATCCACCAGGATGTAGTCGATTTGCGATTCTGCTCGTTTGCCGCCTGCAGGTGTGTATGTGAACACGTTTTCGTGGTGCTTGTAGAACATGGTGTTCGCTATGCAGAACTTACGCACGCAGGCCCATGATCTTAGCCACATGCCGCGTTGGTTACTGCCGTGCAGCCCGTGGTTTCCGAGAACGCGTTTTTCCACATCGTTCATGTCGACGTTGTCGTCAAGTCGCCTGCCAACCTGTGCATTGAAATCGCCCGTCAGCACTGTCGTTCGCTTGTGTCGCTGAGCATCGGCATGGATCTCGGAAAGTGTGTCATACATGGCCTGTATGTGGTGGTCGCTGTAACCTCCATGAGGGTAATATGCTGTGATGAGCCGGAGTGGGAATTTAGGTAAGTCGATGTCAATGTAGGCGATCCGTTCGTTGATGGCTATGAATCTCCGGATGCGTCTCGTGTGCCGCTCGTGTACCAGAAACGCAACACCACGAGTTGGAGAGTCGTGCCCAGCAGCTGCAAATATGTGGTTACCACGATCCGTAACCCAGAATTCCCGTTTTGTCGTCCGCCATGTTTCGTTGAGTGCCACCGCGTCCCAGGATATATCTGTGAGTTCGTGGATGAGCAGGTCAATCGCGTCATCGTTGGTGATGCTTCGGGCGTTTTTGTGAATGATCGTCACGGTGTCGTCTCTGGCGCTGGATTGTAGATGGACGTCTGCTTGGTCATGGAGTGCTTGTGGTGCAACTGCCGCTGTCGGTTGCTGTGTGTCCGTTTTCGTATGCTGTTGGCATGGTGCTTGGAAGCATGCCGGTACGTCTCCCTCTGTGGTGGAGTAGCGTCCTCTACCTCCTCCAGTGCTGTGTTGAAACGTGTGTCGATGCGGCTGTTGTCGTTGATCTGGTAAGCAGCGCAGAGTCGCCGAAGCTCCGGGCTGCTCGACGTCGGACTGCATGCCGATCGCCTGTAGCAGGGACGTGTCGGTTTCCTGTGAGGGTTGCCTGGATACTTTGGGTGACTTGCCAAAACTATCAGTGCGATGTTCCCCTCCGCTGTTTGACAGTTCAGGGGTCGAGGGTGAAACATTGAGGGTTGGGATTGGAGAAAGAACAGCCGGATTAGTTTGCCCCGCACTGAGGTTGATATTCGGAGCACCAGACTGGTTGAAGCTGGAGTCGGGCGTCGTACATGTAGGTATCCAGATGCGACGGGCCTCCTGCAGAGGGTAGGGGTAGGAGAGGTCAGTTGGGAGTGGTCGGAGCGAACGGCGTCCTGCAGCTCCTTGGGAGTGCTGTCTGTCGCCAACACAAAACTGTTGCCCTTCTGGACATACGTGGAGCCTCTGTCACTGGAGGTCCCGGGCGGTCTTCCACTTCGTCATGAAAGTCTCCACGTCGGCTTTGATACTGTCTGCGACTCCGTAGGTGCTCAGCGTGCCGTCCTTGGCGACCTTGGCAAGAAGATTCCCCTTGTGTTTCACCTCGCCTTTTTCCCAAAATACGCGAATCGATTCTTGTGCCAATCCTTTGTTCATGAGGTTGTGTTTGACCTGGCCGAGAGTTTTGTCGATGAGCCTCTTCTCGATTGGGTCGTTGCTCTTACACCATAGCTTGTCGCCGTTCTCCCACTGGGCTTTGGTGCCGTGCCATTTTTTGAGGAAGCCTATTTTTCCAGCGTGGGTCTTGAACTGGACAATGCCCAGGCTGCCGGGGTCGCTGTAGGTGAACGCATGATCGATCTTGTCCATGACCTTGAGCTCGTTCAGGATGTTGGTTATCTGCTTTATGATGCTCTCTTCGAGGATTTCTGACTTCAATCCTCCAAAAATCACTTGTAAATCACGTTCTGAATCCTGGGTGGTTCGGTTGGCGCCCTTCTCCGAGATGGTGTTCTTGAGCTCCTTGGTCTCCTCCTGATTTGTGTTCATCATCTCCTTCATTTCCTTGATTTGCGCCTTGTTCAGGTGGAGGAGGAGGAGGAGGAGGAGGAGGAGGAGGAGGAGGAGGAGGAGGAGGAGGAGGAGGAGGAGGGGGAGGGGGTCGTAGGTGGCCGCGGCTGGGCACGTGCCTTGCATCTCGGCCTCGGTGGGCCGCAGAGGCGGGGCGGTGTCGTCTGACTTTTGCGTCCAGCCCAGGAGAGGCCCACCTTCGAGACGGTGACGCGCGCTCTGCGCCTGCTGTGAGCGCGATCGGCGTGCCGTGCGCGCCGCGGCGTTCCGAGGCGGCGGGCCGAAGAAGCCCTCGGCCGCCTCGGGCCGCGGCCGGCCGCCGCGAGCCACGGGCCGCAGCAGATGGCCGCGGGTCCTCGGCCCGGCGCGCTGTTCTATCCCGAGATCCTGGCGTGGCCTTTTTTCGCACTGGGCGGTTTTGCCAGGTTTCGGGCCCCGGGACCCTCACAGATCGATCGGGCCCGGAAACGGAGCAGAAAACGGGGTCCGGGGCTCTGAGCGTGATTTTTGTTGGGGGGATCTCTTTTGATGTTTAGGCTACGGCGGATCTCGTGGCGCCCGAGCCCACATCGCTCAACTTGTGGGGGCGGTGTGGGGATCAGGAGGAGGAGGAGGAGGAGGAGGAGGAGGAGGAGGAGGAGGAGGAGGAGGAGGAGGAGGAAGAGGTGAGGAGGAGGGAGGGAGGAGGAGGAGGAGGAGGGAGGAGGAGGAGGAGGGAGGAGGAGGAGGAGGAGGGGGGAGGAGGAGGAGGAGGAGGAGGAGGAGGAGGAGGAGGAGGAGGAGGAGGAGGAGGAGGAGGAGAGAGGAGGAGGAGGAGGTGGAGGTAGTTGCCGATGCCGCCGCCCTTCCCTCGTCGCCACGGCTGCGTGCGCCTCGAGGTGCCCAGCCAGCGCGTGCCCCAGGAGAGGTCCAGACGGGGAGCAGCGTGGAGTCGGGCCTGTCCCTCTTCTCGGGGGCGGAAAAGAGGGGGGTGATGACCAGGGTGGTGATGACTAGCTCAGGAGGAGCAGCCGGTCCCAGAGAAGGGGGCGAGGCCTCCTTATGAGGGTCGACGATGTGGAATAATCATGACGTCCGGCGTCCGGGCTCGAGGAGGACCCCGAGATCCCGGCGTCGCAATTTTCTCGAGCTGGGCTCGGGGGCGGAAAAGAGGAGGGTAATGACCGGGGGGGGTGGATATCATGGCGTGGGCCATGGTATTTCCCCAGATTTCATGGCGCCTCTTCTTGTTTCGTTACGTCCCTCGCCCCCCCGCTGGGCCGTGCACATGCCGCCGGTCATGATATGCACCCCCCCCTCTTGGACACCCCCCTCTTGGCCGCTCCCGATCTCCAGATGGGGATCTTCAAATTATCCCAGTGCGACCCTGCCTAGGAGTTGGAGGATCTAGGAAATCAGCATCTATATATGAAGTTGAGTTGAGCCAAGATGAAGCTGAGCTAAGATGAGATAAGCTAAGCTAAGATGAGATAAGCAACGCTAAGCTACGGGGACGTAACTGGGGGAACCGCGGGGCGGATTCTGGGGGAACCGCCCGGGGCGAGTTGCACTGCCCGGCCCTTAAATCATACCGAGTAAGAACCCTTCTAGGCAGAGCCTAGGTAGGGAAATAGTATACAAAAAGTCTGGAGACGATCTTTTGACCAGTTATGCATATTTTTCAATCTGTTTGGGGTTCCTTTGATTCTTCGTCCAAAATTCGCCTGTGCGGGGGACACGCCCGACTTAAGAGCGGCGGTATCGGTATGCCTTTCTGCCGCCCGCAGCTCTCTTGGGCTGGGATTGGCGTGGCCGGACAGCGATGGCCATGGTCGGGCCTGGCGTGCGTGGGCCGAGCTCAGCTCATGTTGCTTCGACACCACCCCACCTACGGCCCTCAATGTTGCGCTACGGCCCGTCGGATGCCGTAGCGCATGCCACGCAAAAGCCAGCGCCGGGTTTCCTGGTATATGCGGAGCCCCCTTGGGCCATAGGTGGTGTGGTGCGTGTTGTTTTCTGGTCCAATCTTCGGGGGACCTTCCTTGTCTTGCAAATGGTAGTTTTGTTTTGCACTTCGATGTGGCTTCGATGCGAGTTCGACGTGAATTCCACGTGGATGCGACACGTACCCGGCACGGACTCGACACGGCTTCGACTCTTTCGGCATGAATCCGACATGGATGCGACACGTATGGTTGGCGCGATGGGACAGACCAGGCCCCCCAAAGATGTATATAGCGTGACTCATGGCAGTGGCATCGCCCCCGCAGTGCATCCTCACGCCTCCCGCACTCTGCGGCGTCTTGTGGGAATGACCTCTGCCCTGCGCAGAGCCGGGGGAGGGGACCCAAGGGTTGAGTCGGGCGTGTCCCTCTGCAGGAGGAGTGTCCAGACATAGTCAAACACATAGTCTGGGGGCGATTTTGATTTGACCACTTTTGAGCCTCTTGTGAGCATGTTTTAGTCGGGCGGGTCCCTCTGCAGCAGGAATCTTCAAAAATAGGCAAACAAATCGTCTGGGGACGATTTTTTTGGGGACCACCTTTGAGCATTTTTGTCCGAGCATCTGTTTGCTATGTTGTACTCCTCGTCCAATACCCGCCTGCCGGGGGGGACGCGCCCGACCCGACCCGAGGGGGCGGCCAGCGCCCCCCGGCCGGCGGAGAGGGCCCTGACCTTCCAGGAGGGCAAAAAAATAACACGCGACTTAAAAACCCATCCCAGAGCTATTCTACGTCTTGGTTTTGGAGCTTTTTTGGTTTTTAGGCCTCCCGTGCTAAAAAATAGCTCTCTGGAAGGAAGGTCAGGGGGAGGCCGTGCGGCGCCGGCGCCAGGGAGGGAGAGAGCCGAGAGGGGGCGAGCGACGGAGCCGCCCCCCCGGCGCGGGCTTCGCCGAGCGAGCGGCGGGGGGGGGGGGCGAGGGGAGGGACGTGGAGGAGGGGAGGGAGGAGAAGAGGAGGAGGAGGAGGACGGGGAGGAGGAGGGGGAGGAGGAGGCGGAGGAGGAGGAGGAGGAGGAGGAGGAGGAGGCCTGTCCCTCTACAGGGGGGATGTTAAACAATAAAAATAATCAAAACATGGTCTGGGGACGATTTTTCTGAGCATTTCCCAACCATACTGCGGTGTTGGGTCCTCGTTTTGAAGAGACGGTGCCCCGCGTCTCCTCCTCCCGCTGCCCCCTCCCTCCTCCCTCCTCCCCCTCCTTGCCTCCACTCTCGGCACACCCCTCACACGTTTCGTAGCCCCATAGGGAGCTCCACCGAAGGCCCCAGTGGCTGCTCTCGCATGCGGTTCCCCCACCCAGGGCAGCGCTTCGTGGCCCCAGAGCTCCACCGAAGGCCCAAGCGGCTGCTCTCGCATGCGGTTCCCCTACCCAGGGCAGCGCTTCGTGGCCCCATAGCGAGCTCCACCGACGGCCCCAGTGGCTGCTCTCGCAGGCTGCGTCATCGCATGCGGTTCCCCCACCCAGGGCAAGCGCTTTCGTGGCCCCATAAAGCTCCACCACATGCGGTTGCAGCCCCACAGCTGTGCTGCTCTCGCATGCGGTTCCCCCACCCAGGGCAGCGTTTCGTGGCCCATAGGAGCTCCACCGAAGGCCCCAGCGGCTGCTTTCGCATGCGGTTCCCCCACCCAGGGCAGCGCTTCGTGGCCCCATAGGGAGCTCCACCAAAGGCCCCAGTGGCGCAGCTCGCATGCGTTTCCCCAACCCAGGGCAGCGTTTCGTGGCCCCATAGGGAGCTCCACCGAAGGCCCCAGTGGCTGCTCTCGCATGCGGTTCCCCCACTGAGGGCAGCGTTTCGTGGCCCCATAGGGAACTCAACCGACGGCCCCAGTGGCTGCTCTCGCATGCGGTTCCCCCACCCAGGGCAGCGTTTCGTGGCCCCATAGGGAGCTTCACCGCAGGCCCCAGTGGCTGCTCTCGCATGCGGTTCCCCCACTGAGGGCAGCGTTTCGTGGCCCCATAGGGAACTCAACCGACGGCCCCAGTGGCGCAGTTTGCATGCGGTTCCCCACCCGAGCCCGCCGTGGTGCGGTGGAGACCCATGCCAAGGAGCGCCCTGCGTGCCTCCAGGGTGCCCTGGGTTTTGTAGGCTGCGATGGCTTTGCGACGGAAGCCGTGACGTTCCAACACCAAGGATTTCTGGACGCCCCGGGTCTCAGGGTTGGGTGTCTTGTGGGAGGTTTCTTGTGGTCGGGCCCCTGCTGTAGCCTTAAGCAGGACATGTCCCTTCACAGGACGAAGATTCGGAACTCGTAAGAACATCGTATGGGGAGGATCGTTTGCCTATCTTTGACCCTGGTGGGACATGTTTGGATTATGTTCTATTTTTCTTCCAAAATCCGCCTGTAGTGGGAACTGCCGACGTAGCTGCAGCCTGACGGTATGCCTGGCCGGTCTCCGCAAAACCCACAGGCCTGGAGCGGGAGAGCCTTCGACTTTTATGAATGGGCGTAGACCGGTATAACATAAACTTGTTCGTGTTCGCTGTCGGGGGCGCCTGTCCCAGGGCGACTGGAAAGTTTACACCCTTACGGTGGCACGTCAAGGTATGAATTTTCCAGCCGCCCAGGGGCAGCACCCCCGGTGACGGAAAAGTTTATTACATAATGTTCCTTGCCTGCTAAGATTCGAGAGCTCCTGGTCCTCGGAGGCGCCGTTTTTTTTTTTTTTTTTTTTTCTTCCCGGGGCCTCCTCGTTCTCGTCCTCCTCCTCGTGCTCCTCCTCCTCCTCCTCCTTCTTCCTCCTCCCTCCCTTCTTCTCCTGCTCCTCCTCCTGCTCCTCCTCGCCCTCGTTCAGTCATGGTCCTCGCCGGGGATTCGCCCGCGCGCCGCTGCAGAGGCGGCGCGAAGGTTGCTGCGATCGCCCCGGGGGCCCCCTGAGCCCAGAGATCCAGCGTCATCAAGCACAAAAGAGCCCCTAACCCAAATAGCACCAGGAAGACGTGGCCTCACTGAGGTCCACGTCTTCGGATCAGGGATCACGGTGCTGGGCGGTTTGGTCTGACACCTGCAGAAGAGACCCCCCTATCCCTATGATGCTGCTGGCCTTCCTAACTTAGGTCATCTCCCAATCGATTAGGTGTCCTTCTATGCCCAATCAAGAGGCGTCGAGCAAATCGAGACCAATTTTTTTCGCCGGGCTCCTCGCCGGGCCCCAGGACCGTCGAGCAGCAGCTCAGGAGGAGCAGCCGGTCCCAGAGAAGGGGTCGAGGCCTCCTTATGAGGGTCGACGCTGTGGAATAATCATGACGTCCGGCGTCCGGGCTCGAGGAGGACCCCGAGATCCCGGCGTCGCAATTTTCTCGAGCTGGGCTCGGGGGCGGAAAAGAGGAGGGTAATGACCAGGGGGGGGTGGATATCATGGCGGGGGCCATGATATTTTCCCAGATTTTATGGCGCCTCTTCTTATTTTATTACGTCCCTGGCCCCCCCCGCTGGGCCGCGCACGATGGGCCGCGCATGATTTGCACCCCCCCCTCTTGGACACCCCCCTCTTGGCCGCTCCCGATGGGCGTTTCCGCCCAGTTCCGGGGCCGGGAAGCTCTACGGGTCGAGCGGGTGCGAGACGTGGCGCAGAAAGACAGGGTCCGGGGTGCTCTGGCCGCGTGGTGTGTTTACGAGGCTGCAGTGTTCTCGCTACGTCGGGTGTCAGTCAGGAGGGAAAAAACACACACAGACGCAATTAATCGTCGATCCCCCAGAAGATATGGGAGAACATGGGAAGATGGGGGGAAGACAAAAACCCAGAAAACATGAGGAAATATAGGGAATGATGTATTTGTGTGTGTGTGTGTGTGTGTGTGTATTTGTTTCTGTGTCCCAGGGCCCCTTCAGTCAGGGCCTGCCGATGCCCGCCAGGACTGCAGCCATCGAGGAGAGCACAGGTCGTCGGCAGGAGTTCGGCGGCTCGGGCCTCCGAACGTTGATCCTCGTGCCGATGCTGCTGCTTCTTCTCCTTCTGCTCCAGGGGCTGCCCAGGAGAGTCGCCGCCGTCGTCGGGGGAGGAGGAGGAGGAGGAGGAGGAGGAGGAGGAGGAGGAGGAGGAGGAGAAGGAGAAGGAGAAGGAGAAGGAGAAGGAGGAGGAGGAGGAGGAGGAGGAGGATGAGGAGGAGGAGAAGGTGTTGGAGGAGGACGAAGCGTATCGAGCTTGTCGGGGCCGGTCTTTCTCTTGCCAGACATCCGACGACCTGCTTTTGCTGGCGGTGCGCGGCCCGAGGAGGTCCCGAAGCCCCCGAGGTC
>CAUYUJ010020300.1:65000-72500 GCA_963575745.1 Prorocentrum cordatum | reverse complement strand
AGCATAAATTATCCCAGACGAGAAAGATCAGTCCCAGGGACGTGGTCCAGAGCTCCGGGGACCCCCTCGCGTCGTGAAATCATCGCGACGGCCCGTGTTTCGCTTTTTGTTGGCCTCCAGGGGCCCTTAGCCAGGCCTCGGGACCATCGAAAAACTACTCAGGATGAAAAACCGGTCCCCAGGGAAGGGGTCAGACTTTGGTGGGTCCACGGCATGACAATCTACAACGTCGGGGGTCTTTGCACGCTGCACATGCTGTAGTTCCGCTCATCCGCGGAGCGGTGCCTCGAGTGGCTAGGTTGGGCCCCGATGTCGGGAGGCACCCCTGCTTCAGGGAGCGCCCAAGGACTGCCCCTGTGGCGAGGCGAGTGCCTTCCTTTCCGCTTCGGCTCTCTCAGCTCTCTTGCTCATCATTCGAGTAGGGGGTCGACTACAGCATCAATGTGTCCCAGAACTGCTCTTCTCGTCGAGTCCATGGGCATAATATGCGCATGCTGCTTTTGGATCCGCTACGAACCCTCATGTTGTGGTGGGCTCCACTGGAAAATCAAGGCCGGGGTGCAGCAGTTCTGCAGCCGATCCCCTGCTCGCGTTGTCCCTCGGAGGAGGAGGAGGAGGAGGGGGAGGAGGAGCAGGAGGAGGAGGAGGAGGGGGATTGGGAGGGAGGAGGAGGGGGATTGGAGGAGGGGGTGGAGGGTTTTGGGAGGGGGAGGAGGAGGAGGAGGAGGGAGGGGAGGAGGAGGAGTGAGGAGAGGGGAGGAGGAGGAGGAGAGGAGGAGGAGGAGGAGGAGGAGGAGGAGGAGCGAGGAGGAGGAGAGCAGAAGGGGAGGAGGAGGAGGAGGAGGAGAGGAGGAGGAGGAGGAGGAGAGGAGGAGGAGGAGAGGAGGAGGAGTAGGAGAGGAGGGGAGGAGAGGGAGGAGAGGGAGGATATCAGGAGGAGGAGGAGGAGGAGGAGAGGAGGAGGAGGAGGAGGAAGAGGAGGAGGAGGAGGAGGAGGAGAGGTGGAGAGGAGGAGGAGAGGAGGAGGAGGGAGGAGGAGGAGGGGTACTGGAAGCAGCCGGAGGAGGAGGAGGAGGAGGAGGAGGAGGAGGAGGAGGAGGAGGAGGAGGAGGAGGAGGGAGGAGGAGGAGGGGAGGAGGAGGAGGAGGAGAAGAAGGAGGAAGAGGAAGGAGGAAGGAGGAGGAGGAAGGAGGAAGGAGGAAGGAGGAGGCCTGGCAGAGGAGCGGGCGCGAGGCGCCCCCCCCGCGGGGCCCGCGGCAGGGCGGCGGCGTCGCCCCGGAGAAGGGAGGGAGGGGAGCGCGCAGGACGAGGCTCTCCCTCGCTTTCCCCCTCCTCCTCCTCCTCCTCTCCTCCCTCCTCCCCATCCACCTCCCCCATCCTCCTCCTCCTATAATCTCCATCATCCTCCCTCCTCCTCCTAGCCACGCCTCTCCTCTATCATCTACACCCGCTAACACTCCCTCATCCTCCTCCTGCTCCTCCTTCCTCCACCTCTCATCCCTCCCCCTCCCCCTTCCCCCTCCCCCCTCCCCCCCCCTCCCCCGCCTTCCTCTCGGGCTCTCCCAAGCTTCCCCCCCTTCTCCCTCTCAGCCTCCTCCTCCTCCTCCTCCTCCTCCTCCTCCTCCCGACGAGGGGCTCCCGTCGAGGGCCTCCCTGCAGTGGGGGCCCGTGCTTGCGATGCTGCTTTTGGCCTCTTGGCCAGCAGGGAGGGTTTCGAGCGCCAGTGAGGTGCATCGAGGCTGGAGGGTGTGCGCGTGCGTCGGGCCGTGCGAGGCGGTGCGCGTTCAGCATGGACCCATGCCAAGAAGCACCCTGCTTGCCTCCAGGGTCTCTTGGGTTTCGATGGCTTCGCGATGGCAACGACGGCGTTCCTACGCCGAAAATCAACGGACGATCTGGGGTCTCGGGGCTGGGTTTCTGGTGGAGGGCTTCTTGTGGATCGGCCCCCACTGTATGTACTTCAATCTGCTTGCACAATGTCTCATCATCGTCGGAGCCATCCCCAACCCCACTGGGGCAGGGTAAGTCGTAGGCTCTCCCAGCGTACTCCCGTCTGGGTGGGGATGGGCGCCCTCTGAAACCCGAAGGAGCCGGTGCCCATCCCCACCTAGTGGTGGAGACCCATGCCAAGGATTTCTTGGGTCTCGATGGTTCTGATACGGACTGTGTGGCGTGCCCACACCAAAATCCCGTGGACGTCCTGGGGTTCCAAGGTGGGGTTTCTTGCATAGTCGGGCCCCTGCTGTACGGTAGGTTCGCGTCGTGTCGACCGGCGGCGACCCCGCCGCCGGCGTTCAACGTCGAACGCCGCTGGCGACCCAGAACTGACAATTTTTAATTTTTCGCCCAAAACCCTCCTGCAGCTTGGCATCGCTTGGACGTGTGCATTTTTCCTGCGGCGAGGACCATCGAGGAGCATCCTTGATCATTTGGCGAAAAAAAAACACCCACGAAACCGACAAAAAGCACAGGGAATGGACGTCCGAGCGATAGCCAGGCAGGGGGACGCGCCCGACTGAGCGCCAGGATCGACGCGACGCGCACCTGCCGTTGGGGGGAGGGTCGATTGGCCCGGCGGGGCCGAGGTTTCCCGCCGTTGGGGGTGGGGACTCTGCTCCTTCGGGAGCCTCGAGACGGGGATCAATGCAAACGGGGGTCAGCCACGGCGCCGGATCCTGCAGGATCCTGCGAGGACCCCCTCTGGCTGACCCGGGTTAACGAGCCGCTCGTGGCCGCGAGGCGGCCGCGCGCATGTTGGCTGACCCGGTTTTGCGAAGACCTGCGTTGCAGCTTTTTTTTCTTGCATTGCAGCTTTTGGTTTCTTGCTGACCCGGGTCTGGATTTGACCCGGGTCAGAAGACCCCCGACTCCTGTCGTCCAGGAGTGCACACTGCTCATTTTTCGAATTCTTCGCGAGCTTTTTGCTGTCTTTGGGGGGCCAGGATCCTGGGCCTCTCTTCCCGGCCTCTCCCTAGTTCTGGCCTCCTCCTGGGCCGCTTCTGGCCTTTTCCTGGCCAGGATCCTGTGAGTTCTGGATCCTTTCTTTTCTGATTCTTCCATCCGGGGCCTCTTCCTGGCCACTGGGGGGCCAGGAGCAGTTAGGAACGAGCACGATTAGCTGGGCATCGCTCGGACGTGTGCACTTTTCCTCGGCGGGGACTATTAAGGAGCATCCTGGCTCATCCCTCGAAAAAAAAACACCCACGAAACCGACAAAAAGCAAAGGGAATGGACGTCCGAGAGATGGCCAGTCAGAAATGAGCACGATTAGAAAATGAACGACGCGTATTTCACGAGGGAAAAAACACACAGACACAATTAATCGTCGATTCCAAAGAAAATATGGGAAATTATGGGAAGTGGGGGGGAAGACAGAAACCCAGAACACATGGGACAATATGGGGTATTATTTTATTTGTGTGTATTTATTTGTGTGTCCTGGGGGCCCTTCAGTATTGTTCGGGCCCGGCCCGGCGTGGGCCTCTCGGAGGAGGACGCGTCGTACTGGCACGTGAAGTCGGGCACGCCCCCTCTGCAGGAGCAGCAGTCCGCGATAGGAGGAACAAAAACAATCTGGGAACGGTTTCTTCTGACTATTTCCGAATCTTTTGAGGTCTTTCTGGATCTTCCTGGAAATTTCTGATTTCTGTCTGGATGTTTCTGGTTCCGCGTGGCTATTTCGGGAAACTTCTGATGTTCGTGGAGTGCTTATTTTCTGCTCGTCCGAAATCCGCCTGTTACAGCGGCATGCCCGACCTAATACCGGCATGTGTTTCTGCGCCCCCAGAGGATTTGGACGCCGGAAATGGGCACGGGAAGGATGGGTACAATGCCCAACAACAAGTGTTGTCCCAAACCAACAGCGGTCGCTGTTGGGCAGGCGGCCCTCTGTATCAAGTGGACACAGGCCGCGGCGGCGTGGACAGCGAGTTCTGCTCAGAATGAACAGGAACTGCTGCTGGGCATTGTACCCATTCTTTCCGTACCCGTTCCCTCCGTGCCGATCCTCAAGGAAGTGGGCCCCCCAGATCTAGGCCTCCTCGATGGGGTCGGAGTAGATGGGGTCGGAGGATCGCTGCGCATCGCCGATGCATCGGCGATGCGGGTCGATGTGAAGCCCGATTTGCTCCACGTCGGCATCGCCGATGCATCGCCGACGTCGACGCTGCGTCGCCAGGGCATCCCCGATGCATCGCCGATACATCGCCGATGCATCGTCGATGTATCGGCGATGCGGCGCGATCCTTCGACCCCATCTACTCCGACCCCATCTAGGAGGCCTCTACCAGAGCCCCCCAGAGCCCCCTAAGACGACCCCCAGACGTGCAACACCTCCTCGAGCATCGATCCTGGAGCCTCGACTCCTCCCCGGGAGGAGCGGCGACAGAGGCACGGCCTCGAGGGAAATCGCGGCTGTTGGGCACGGTACCCATTCTTTCCGTACCCACGTCGGGCGTCCAGACCCCTGTGCTTTTTGTCGGTTTCGTGGGTGCGTTTTTTCTTTTCGAGGGATGTTCCAGGATGCTCCTTCGTAATCCCCGCCGAAAACACAGTGCACACGTCCGAGCGATGCCAAGCTAATCGTGCTCGTTCCTGACTGTTCCTGGCCCCCTAGTGGCCAGGAAGAGGCCCCGGTTGGAAGAATCAGAAACGAAAGGATCCAGAACTCCCAGGATCCTGGCCAGGAAGAGGCCAGAGAGAGGCCCAGGAGGAGGCCCAGGAGGAGGCCCAGGGGCGCTGCCTCACAGGACCCACGCACGCACCTCATCGGCGCGCGGCCCTCCTGCAGCTCGCCCGCCCAGGGCTCGCCGGGGACTGGCCTCGTCCTCCTCCCTCGACTCCGCGTCCTCCCTCTCCTCCTCCTCCTCCCCCTCCTCCTCCTCCCCTCCTCCCTCGACTCCTCCTCCCCTCCTCCCTCGACTTTTCCTCCTCCTCCTCCTCCTCCTCAACTCCTCCTCCTCCTCCTCCTCCTCCTCAACTCCTCCTCCTCCTCCTCCTCCTCTTCCTCCTCCTCCTCGTCCTCCTCCTCCTGCTTCTCCTCCTCCTCCTCCCCCCCGGAATAGCGAGAGCCCTTCCAAGACCCTCACCCTTCCCGGAGGGTTTTCGGAGGGTTCCGGGAGGGGATCGGCTGTTTTGGAAAGACACCAGCCTCTAGCGAACCCTGGACTTTCTAACCCTGCAGTCGGGCCGCCGAACATTGAGCCCTTCTCGTTGGGGACGGGCTCAGTGCTCCTCAATGGTGTTACAGTTTCTCTCGGGCGTTCCTTAGGGTCTCGATGGGGAATGTGATCCTAACTCATGGAGGAAAATGGGCCTCGTTCCTGATGTCGGGTGCCTTGTGACAGCGCTTCGACTGCATCGGCCGAGAAGGCAGGTGGCCGAGCAAACACATCGGTGACCGAAAGCGTGCCCGAAGCTGTAGCTGACAGAGTAGTGCCACCGAGCCTGTGACCGAAACTTACGTCGCCTCGGTTTTGAATCGAGATTTTCGGCCACGCTCTGGCGCTCTAGCGCGTTCGGAAAATTCAGGGCGCCGGTTTCGGTCACTCGGCTTAAGTCGGGCCTGTCCCTCTACAGGGGAAGTGTTCAGAAATAGTCAAACAATAGTCAGGGGACGATTTCTTGATCATTTTATGATTACTTTTGAGAATTTTTGAGTGCTCAGCATTTTTCCTCGAACATCGGCCGGTAGGGGGACAGGCCCGACATAACACTCGAGAAGGTTTCGATCCACCCCCCACCGGACAGAGACCAGGCGCTGCTCCGGAGAGAGGGGTCGGGGCCTCCGGGGCCGCGTCGTATGGATGAGATCACGCCGCTGGATGTCTGACAAGGGAAGAAAGGCCCTGAGAGGCTCGATACACCTCGTCCTCCTCCAACCCCTCCTCCTCCAACTCCCCTTTTTCTTTCTCCTTCTCCTCCCTCTCCTGCTCCTCCTCCTGCTCCTCCTCCTCGTCCTCCTCCAACCCCTCCTCCTCCTCCTCCTCCTCCTCCTCCTCCTCCTCCTCCTCCTCCTCTCCTCCTCCTCTCCTCTCCCTCCTCCCCGACGAAGACGACGACGACGACGACGACGACGACGACGACGACGACGACGACGACGACGACGACGACGACGACGACGACGACGACGACGACGACGACGACGACGACGACGACGACGACGACGACGACGATCGTTTCGGCGGATTCCGGGGAACCTGGAACCAGCAGGAGGAAAACGAGGCGCTGCCCCCGAGGAGTGCTCAGCAGCCTCCTCGCCCAGCGGGCCCTCGCTGCCAGCGCGGCCCGTCGTTTCAAGACCGGGGAGGGTCGCCACCGCTCAGGCCTAGGACTGGAGTCGGCCGGGGGTCTGAGGTGGCCCAGCTCTGGTTCCCGCCAGCAGAAGGGGGGGGGGCGGGTGAAAAGCGGGCCTGTCTTTAGGAGGAGTATTCAAAAATAGTTTAAAAAATAGCCCGGGGACGATTTGTTCAATCATTTGTTGGGGGGGCAATGTTTGGGCATTTTTTCATTTTTCGTACCAGATCCCCCTGTAGCAGGACAGGCCCGACTTACGGCCAGGTTTGAGGGCAAGGGTTCGACGGAGGGGCTTACCTTTTTCGATCTCCGAGGGTCGTTTCCGGGCCTCGGGACTGTCAACAGCGGATCTTCTGTGGAACACACTACCACGTGGTGAGCGTTTTTTTGGGGTCATTTCTTTGCCGATCGGCGCGGGCCCTCGCATTCCCCCCCCCGTGAAGTAGATCTTGGCTGTTTGAGGCGCCTGTTTCGAGCGGGTGGAGTCTCCCCCATAGGACGCACTGCTCCAAAGAGTCGCATTGAGCAGAGGTCGAAACGTCCCCCTCCCCCCCCCCGCTTCCGCCCAGTGTCGAAACGCCGAATAAAAAAACACGTTCGCATGGTTTCTGGCAGGGGTCCAGGGACAGATTTGGAGCGAACGTGCCTCGTCCCCCCCCCCCCTCTTGACCGACTTCCTCAGGGCCCAGCCCGCCCAGACCCCCCAGCCGCCTCCCAGTCGAGAGCGCCCCTCGCCACGGTCGCCACGGGAGTACGGCACATGGTGCCACAGCTCGTTCGATGCACGTTGTGCATAGGGGGTCGAAGAATGGCATGAACATCAAAACTCGGAGGTCCGCTCGGATTTCTCGGATCCGCGCTGGAGCCCCCTGGCGGCGCCTTCAGCGCCGCCCCTGGCGCGCTTCGCGTGCCAGGATGGGAAGTCCAGCGCCGGTCCGGGAAATCCGTGCGGACCTCCGAGTTGTTATGTTTATGTCATTCTCGTTTCCCTAGTTCAGGCTTCCTCAGGAGGATGCCCATCGTCCATAGTACATGGAAGGACTCCATGAATCTTAAGAACTATGGAGCTTTTCGAAGCAGTTCGGTGCAAGATACCCGCCGCGCTCGATGCACGTTGGTCCGAGCAGACGGGGGCAGAGGATCGTGCCGCAGCGCTGATGCACTGGCTGCGCGGCTCGACGTGGAACTCGATTTTCTCCGCGCCGA
>CAUYUJ010020300.1:0-60000 GCA_963575745.1 Prorocentrum cordatum | reverse complement strand
CCCCCCTGAAACAAACAAAAACTGCCGCATAACACCCTAAACGCTGCTAGGGAGCGGCTTAAACGCTTCTAAGGAGTGCCGTACAAGCTTCCAGGGAGCGCCGTAAAACAACTATCAAGTGGCGCCTTAAAGGTCACCAGCTGGGCGCTTTGAGCAACGGGTAAGGAACGCCTCAAAATCTGCCAAGGAGCGCCTGCAACGTTGCTAAGGGAGCGCCTGCACAGTTGCTAAGTAGCACCGTAACAAAAACTGCCAAGGAACCCACGTTGAAAAACAACAAACAACTGACGTAGGAGCGCCGTAAAAGTTGCGAAGGAGCGCTGTACCAGCTGCGAAGAAGCGCTTCAAAAACTGCGAGGGGACGGCGTAATCATTGCCAAGGAGCGCTTTGAAGTAAAAGCTGCTAAGAAGCGCCCGTGCTGCTACTAAGGATGAAAGGCTGCAAAGGAGCGCTTTGGAAGCTGCGAAGGAGCCTCTTGCTGCTCAAGAGCGCCGTGAAGGCTGCAGTGGAGCGGCGCAAACGCTGCTGAGGAGCGCCGTGCAAGCTTCCAAGGAGCGTTGTAAATCAATCAACAACAAAACAGTGCTAAGGCACGCTCTACAAGCTGCGAAGGAGCGCCTTAACAACTGCTCAAGACCGCTGGTTAAAAAATGGGCAAGGGGCTTCGAAGGCCCCACGATCCTCATAACCTACAGCCGGGAAGTGGATCAGTTCACCGGGGGCATGGACCGGGGAAAGGGTTTCCGCACCGGCCGTGGGGGCCTTCCGCTGCGCGGGCATCCCAGCCCGCCTGGGCCCGGCGGGCCATGCCGCTTGGAGATTCATGTTCATGTTGCTGGGATCGGCGTGGATGCCAAGGTGGGCTGTTTCTGGCCTAGCCCATGCAGTAACTGGTTACAGATGCTCCAGCTCAAGCGGGTCTGACAACCCCTCGGATAACCACCCGATCCCCGTAGCAAGCCCTGCGCCGATCCCTGCCGGCATTTTTTGATGGTTTGCGGGCCTCAGCTGGCTTGCGTGGCCTGCGGGTCTGCTGCCGGCCGCCATCACGCTGGCCGCCGGCCTGCAGCGGAAGGCCCCGGCGGGTTCGCCCCGGGGAAAGGGTAGGGAATTACCTGGGGCCACGCGTGGAACAAATCAGTTCGTCGGATGTCAGGGACATGGCCTCAAGACGGCCCACGAGGTTCGGACGATGCCCAAAGAGGGACCCAAGATGATCCCCAAGATGGCCTGGAAGGGGTCTTTCGGGCACGCGAACGCGCAGGACGGCTTAGAGGTCCTCCCAGATCAGCCCCAGACGATCCAAGAGGTCCTCAAGAGGGCCCCGTGACGGCCCAAGAAGGCTCCAGGACTATCAGAGGGCGCCAAAACGGCTCCGAAGAGTCCCAACTCCCTTCGGTTTCTGAGGGGCGCCCTCGGTTTCTGAGGGCGCATCCCCAAACTCGCCATCGTTGCTGAGTTTGTCAAGTTTAGGGGCCTGGACAAGTTCGAGCCTGGTGAACTTCAGGAGGGGAAAAAACACAGACACAATGAATCGTCGGCTCCCTGGAAAATCTGGCAAAATATGGGGCGTGGGGGTGAAATGCTGTTCATTGTTTCATGTAAGACATATATATATATATATATATATATCAATGATAAAAGCATTATTCCGCTTCCTATATTTTTACAAGCCCGGGCGGGGGGAAAACCCGTCCCCCCCCCCCTCAAAACCGGACTCCCGGGATCTGGGGCTTCGGGACCCTCCGGACGGGCCTCGAGGCGGCCCAGCCGGGTCTCGCAGGGCGTTTTGCCGAGCCTTCCCAGCACGCCTAGGGCGATCAGGGGGGCCATCGGATACGTCTCGTACATATGTATATATGTATACAGATATAGATATAGGTATGTATGTATGTATGTATGTGTGTATGTATGTATGTATGTATATATGCATGTATGTATGTATGTATGTATGTATGTATGTATGTATGTATGTATGCCTGCATGCATGTATGTATGTATGTATGTATGTATGTATGCATGTATGTATGTATGTATGTATGTATGTATATACACGTAGGTGTATATGTGTATATATACATATACATATATACATTTATACATATATATATATAGACATATATATGTGTGTATATATATATATATACACGGATTAGTCGTATTTCTGATTGCTTCGTCCAAAATCCGCGTGTCGGGGGACATGCCCGACCTAAGGGTCGGCGAGACGGGGGCAGACGGCGAGGTTTCCTCACCAGCCCCCAGCGGGGCTCTTCCCGGCGCCTTCTCCGGCCCGTCCCCGAACCCCCTCGCGCTGCGAACAAAAATACACTGTTCGCTTCTAATTCTTCGAAAGTTCTTGCCTTTTTTGGGGGGCCAAGATCCTCTCATTTCTGATTGTGCTATCCTGGGCCTCTTCCTGGCCAGTAGGGGGCCAGGAACAATTTGAAACGAGCAGAATTACAAATGAGCACGATTAGACATGAACGACGTGTACGGCGGGAGGTCTTTACGCAGTTTTCGACCTCGAGGCTTCCTCAGAGGCCCCGTCGGGGCTCGTCCTGGCGCCGTCTGGCCCGTCCCCAGACCCCCTCGCGCTGTGAACAAAGAGTGCGGCGGGAGGTTTTTGTCGCAATTTTCGGCCTCCCGATGGCCCTTCCCGGGCCTCGGGGCGCTGGCAGAAAACGGCTAGGGATGAGAAGCCGGTCTCGAGTGTTGCTAGAAGTACCCCTGGCCCAAGGTGCCCCCAGGATTCCCTCGGTGGCCCAGACGGCCTCCAGAGCACCCCTCACGAGGCCCAGAGGCCCGAGGGTCCCCCAAATGGAGCGAAGATCTGGCGGCACCTTGGGCCAGGGGGCACTGCTAGCAGCACCCGCCGTCCTGGGGACGGGGCCCAGGCCGATGGTTCTCCGGGGCGAGGGGCGGGCGGGCAGGCAGGCAGGCAGGCAAACCAGAAGACAGAGAGCGTAAGGGAGAGGAGAGGGAGAGAGAGAGAGAGAGAACAAGAGAGAGAGAGAGAGATAGAGAGATGCACATCTTACCAGCCTGGAACATATCCCTATCCCTATGCTGGGCATCTCCTCATCACGATGCCAATCTTAGGGATTCCCCCATTTTTTGAGGGCGCATCCCGAAGATTGTCATCGCCTTTTGGCGCGTCAATCCTAAGGATAGGGATACGTTCGAGGCTGGTAAACAGAAAGAGAGAGAGAAAGAGAGAGAGAGAGAGAGAGAGCACGTGTGGCACACGAGCAACGCGTGGAAAAGCCACGACGTCTGGGGGTCTGGGGAGGACCCGTCCCCCTGCTGCCTTTGCCCCCCCCCCCCCGGGCGCGCAGCGGGCCGCCTCCGCAACTCGGAGAAGGACCAGCACAGTCCAACAGTGTTCTGTCGGGCGTGTCCTCCTACAGGGGGATTTTCCACGAAAAGTAAAAAAAATACGCCCAAAATAGTCAAAAAGTAATCCAACAATAGTCTGGGGACTATTTTTTGAATATTTTCTGACCTTTTCAGGGTATTTTGGGGTATTTTCAATTTTTCGTCGAATATCCCCCTGTAGGGGGACAGGCCCGACTTAACAATATTGTTCAGGAGGGGGGAGGACACACAGACACAAGTCATCGTCGGCTCCCAGGAGAATCTGGTAAATAATGGGGGGGGGAAGGCGAAGATCCCGGACGTACGGGGAAAGACGGGGAGTCCTGGGATTTGTGTCTGTTGCTCTGTGTGTCCCTGGGCCCATTCAGCCATGTGTTCTCGGCAGTCCGCGCGAAGTTCTCGGATCGTCGCTGCCCCCCCCTTTTTGCGGCGCCTTCGGCGCCGAAGAAGAAAGACGCGCCGACTTCGGACAGCTTAGCTTACATAGCATTGGCCATATGCTTACGTATTGCTCTTCCTTAATATCTCGCTCTTCCGCTCTCTGTCGCTCTTGTTTATTGTTTGTTGTTTTGTCTCTCTCTCTCTCTCTCTTTTTCTGTCTCTGTCTCTTTCTTTATCTCCCTCTCTCTGTCTCTCTCTCTCTCTCTTTCTCTTTCTCTTTCGGGCAGCAGTTCCCATGCATTTAATTCAGGAGTGCACCGAACTCTCCGAGAAGGGGCTGGATAATCTCCAGAGAATCAGACGAGGCTTGTTCCCAGGCTACAAGAGTCCAGCGGCCCCCATTTTGGAGGCCGCCGTCTGTCGTATTCGGCGCGACCAGGCGCGTCGGATGGTTCCAGGTGCCCTGTAGTTTCGTAGGCCACGTGGTCGGTGGCGCCCAGGACACTCCAGGACATTTTTCTTCTTGTCATGATCTATACCCGTATCCACTGCGCCTCGGGCCCCCTGTGAACGGGCGCCAAAAGGCAGAGGCGCAGTGGACATGGACAGCCACCTGGCCGCTACGGTCAACATCCTTATCCGTGTCCACTGCGCCTCGGGTGTTTTGGGAAAGGAACCTAGCACTCCAAGACACAGTGGATATGGACCATGGATATACACCTTGCGCGCATCTCTCTCCCTCCCTTTCCCTCCTTCTCCCTTTCCCTCCCTCCCTCTCTCTCTCTTTCTCTTATTCTCTTTCTGCTCATTATCCTTCTCTCGCTCCCTTCTTCGGACGGGGATAGGACGAGGATCAATCCTTGGTGGACGTGGCTGTCCCGCGGACTACGGTGCCCACGGAGATTCCTTCCGCCCGCCTGCAGCTGGCGGCTGTACCTTCGCCCATTTGAATTGAATGTTTACCCCCGACCTGCGTCGCCACCACAGTGCGTCGTATGCCCGAGGCGAGGCGGAGATGGGTTCTGTAGCATACGAGATGCTCGCATGCTCGCTCCCGTTGTTTCACATGTGTCGAGGGCGCATCCGTCCAAGAATTGGCGCGTTGCACATGGAGCATGGTGGGTTCGGCCCAGCCTCCAGGAAGCCCAAAGCCTCGGCAGCCGAGGCAGTGGTCACTGTATGTGATAGTTTATTCGCCCGGCCCAGAGCCTCGGCAATCGAGGTGGTGGCAACTGTGTGTGATCATTTTTCTCCCTCCTGAGCACGTGCTGCCCGCGCGCCCGATGGAGATTTGGGCAGCACGCCGATGCATATTGGGCCCACCTGAGCTCCGAGGAGGACAGATATCGATACCGCCGCTCGTCCTGTGCTGGAGAGCTCTTGTCGCCACGGTTGGGATGCCTCTCGAAATCTTGGCGAGAGCGCACTCTAAGAGAGGCCTTCGAGTTGGAGCCGTCTGGAGGCTCGAGATGGCCCAGGACTGGTTCTGGCCAGCAGGAAGGACGGGCAGGTTCGAGGTCTTGGGTTCGGGAAGGCCTCTTACCCTTTCCGGCCTCGGGGGGCCGTCTTCGTGCTTGTGGACCTTCGTGTTTGGGGACCGTGAAAAACGGATCTGGGATGGAAGAACAATTGCGCCGGATGGTCCCCGGGAGGGGTCCGGGGCCGATTTCGAGGGGATTTGGGACGGCATTGTTCCCCGTCCAGGCCGAGCTTCTGGGGTCCCAGCCAGTTCAGGCCCCCCTGTCGCCTCCAGTCCTCGAGGGACAACAGATGACACGCACAAGCGTTCTGGAGCTCCGTGCGGATTGTTCTTGGATCGGCGCTGGACCCCCTCCCTGGCGCGCAGATTCAACGAATCCGCGTGGGCCGTTGATGCATTTCTCGTTGGAATGTCAGCAGCGCCGATCCAAGAAATTCGCGCGGAGCTCCAAACATTTGTATGTCTGGTTTGTTTTCTGCCTGCAGGCTCAGAAATATGGGTATCTCTTATCAGGAGATGAAACAGTATCCATACCGCTACCCGTCGCCCGTTTTCCCATTTTTGTTGGCCTCCCTGGAGCCCCTCGTCGCCACCGCTGGATTCGCCTCGAAATTCTGGCCAGACCGATCCTAGGGAGAGGTCCGGGGAGTAGCGGTATCGGTACCTTTTGGTATCACCCAGGGCTCGATTTAAACGGTGTTGTAGCGATCTCGTTGACCGTTGTCGTACTGATGTCGTTTTGCAGCAGAGGCAGAACGAAGACAACACGAGGGGAAAACGACAACGAAACGAGAACGGCAAACACCGTTTAGGTCGAGCCCTGGTCTCCCCACTGGCTCATACCACCAGCGGGGCGTCCAGCTTGCCTGGCCGCGTTCTCGGTGCAGTCGTTGAGACTCCACGGGAAGATGGGGGAGGAAAGACGAGGAGACCAAGAACGAGCTCTCACGATTTAATTTTTACTAGCGTATCTTTTCTTGCCCTTTCCACATGTCTCACCCGACACTAGAAGACTCAGGTTTAACAGCCGCCTGGCACATCCCTGAGGCTTCGGCCCACGGAAGCCTGTGTGGAGCACAAGGTCGGTTGGCCTCTGTTTTTGCTTCGCGTTTTTTTTGCACGTGTATGTCGATCCTTGTTCTTCGCATCATCCCCGTTCACGTTATGATCTGGCTGTGACATGTATTGAGCTGTTCGCTGTTGCATCTCCCCTCGTCAGCTGCAGGCATCGGCGTTGCTCAAGACCCTCTTGGGCTGTCGTGCTTCCTTCTCTGTTCGAATGTCCCGCTCGGCACGCACCGACGGCCTCGCAAAGTTTCCTCTTAGGGGGGCACATGTGAAACCCCTACCCCTTCCCCCCACGATTTCTGAGGGGGAGGGTGAGGTTCACTTCGCTCGGGATTCTCCCACAGGAGCCCTTCGGCCACGCAGCTACAAGAGTCCGACCAGAGTCGAAACGAGACCAGCCGGCGGCCCTCCGCGCGCTGGTCCCCGCCTTTCCTCTCCGACCCCGTCGGGAAGGCCATTTTCGGACTCTGTCGTTTCGGGCCTGCGGGGATCTCGACGTCAGGTCGACTTGGCTTCGAGTCCGGACGCTGGCTCGGGCTTCTTCGTGTACGTGCTGCTCACTTCTAACTCTTCGACAGGTCTTTGAGTTTCTGTCGGGGGGGGCACGATCCCCTCATTTCTACTTGTGCTATATCCTGGGCCTCGTCCTGGCCACGAGGGGGCCAGGAACAATCAGAAACGAGCACAATTAGAGACGAGCGCGATTAGAAATGAACGACGTGGAGGCCTCGGCTCGAGTTGCCGGACGCCGATGCCGGTGCCTGCTGACCTGCCCTTCGTTTTCTGCCGAGCTGGTTTGTCTCGATGGCCGTTCGGTTTTCGAATTCGATCTCGTGGTAAGTCGGGCCTGTCCCTCTACAGGGGGGAATATTCAAAAAGAGTCAAAAAATAGCCTGGTGCTATGTTTTTGTATGTTTTGACACTTTTGAAGTATTTTTTGAGTATTTTTCATTGCTTGTCGCAAATCACCCTGTAGGGGGACACGCCCGACTTAAATCTCGTGTTCTCCTGCCCCCTCTCTGCCGTCCTCTCGGCACAACCAACAGATACTAATACTATGTGTACGTCGCTCCCCAGGGGCGACGCGCGCGCCAAGAATTCTTGTAGTGTGCCATAATGTTTGGGTCGGACGGACGCCTCCAACGAGGACACATTCGGGCGGGGCTAGGACGAGGATAATCCGTTCCTGAGCGCTCCAGAACGCTTTCAGAGCGTTCCGCAACGCTCTGAGAAGGCCGCGGCGCTCGAAGCATCCCTTGTGAATAAAACCCGTATAATACCCTCAGATATACTCCTTATCCTCACCTCTCCTGCGCCTGGCCGTTTGGGCTCAGGTATTGGATTAGATCGATCAGACCTTTGATCGTGCAGGAGGAACAGATATCCATCTTTCCCTCCTTTCCTCTACCAGCGGATCAGGGGTTCTGTACCTTTGTACTCTAACCCCCATACACAGGTTATCAGCCCTTTAAAGCTCACAGTTCATCGAACCCCGCGTCGCGATCTCGCACGCGGCCTCGATGGAACCCAAACGGCGCATGCGTCGTAAGGGGTCCATCGGGGCCTCGCGTCCGAGCTCTCCGACGGCGCGACGGCTCGGTGATGAGTTGGAGAGCCTTAGTGTGGACCGTGTAGGTGTCCCAGGTACCCCCCCCAGCTCAGACGGACCCGAGGCGCGGCTAGCTGCTGAACTTCACCGCCACGCCGCCCGCGGGGGGACAGGAGAAGGAGTAGGAGCAGGCAGTAGAGAATTCCACACGCCTACCTTCGATCCTCCATCTCCTCTTCCGTCGGGAGCAATCCCAACTGCGTCGGCCGCGAACCCCGCTGGTCCTGATACTCCAGGGCGCTTTCGCGCTAACCGCCGATGGACCACAGGTACTGGCATGACCAGCCCTGCGACCGTTCCTGTAGCGGAGCACGTTGCCACCTTCGGGGAACTCAGTAGACCAGTGACGGCGCAGCCGCAGACGCAGTGCCCCCAGGTATCATCTCATCAGACACCGCACGCACGGCCGTAGCCGCAGCTCGTCCTTGCGCAACCGTCGCGGGGCCACAGGCCCATACGACGAGAAAAGGTCGAGCCCGCGCGCTGCCTCGCAGAGGCCATGCACTCCTCGCGAGAGGGTGCAGAGGGAAGCTGACGCTCCCCACCTCTCCATCTCAGACGACCTGCCGGCGGTGACGTCCGCTGCAGGTGAAATAGTTGAGCTCACAGACCAGGTTGAAACCTTCGTGTCCAGGCAGTACTCTGGACTGATGCAGAGCGCTCAGACGAACGCTGCCAACGCTGCTGCTCTACGCCAGGATCTCGACGGCGCCTTGGTGATCATCGATTCCAGGATCGCTGAGGATCACCGCATCTTAGGTGAGCTGCGGTACCAGGCTGACCGTGAGATGTCACACTCAGGTGAACGATCAGCGACGGTCGAGAACCTGCGCAACTACCCTGCGCAGATGGAGCAACAGCTTGTGGTCGTACGCGACACAGGCGTTTCAGCAGTCAGGATTCTCCACGACGAGATCCACGACCAGCTCCGCAACCGACCACCACCAGCCGAGGCCGCCGACCTTGGCGATGTTCAGTCTCAGATCAACGATCTTCGATCCCACATGGACCACACTACCGCGACGCTTCGCGCCGAAGCACGCGCCAACTCGTCGAACCTGATCGGCATGTTGCAAAATACTGAGAGAGTTATCACTCAAAGGCTTGATGCGACCAACGCTGTCGTGCAGCCACTCGCTAACCGGATCTCGGACATCGAGCAGCATTTCTCTGGTGTGCATGACGCCCTGGCAGAGTTGCGTGTCGGGCGAGCCCAGACTGGCCAGTTGGATTCTCCTCCCACGGTTTACGATTTCGCCCGCCTCACTGACAGGTTGCAGGAGGTTGAGAAGGCGGCGGGCCACGCGCAGTCTGAGCTCTCCCAGGTCATTCGTGAGAGAGATATTGAAAAGGTACGTGTTGAGGAGCACCTCGCACGTCTGGACAGTGAGTTGGAGGCGCACAGCGCCCGTCTCCGAGCCTACGAGCGACGACTTGATCGGCATTCACAACGCTCTCGGGATACTGACGAGTACACACGCCACAAAGTGGACCAGATACACGAAAATAGGACGAGCTGGACAAATCAGCTGATTGACCACACCAACGACACCATACTTCACCTTCAGCCTGCAACCGACCTGCACAGGCCGACGGCAGCGCCCGCTGAAGCACCGCGCGCTTCTGCAGGACAACAACGACGTACGTCACCAGGAGCAGCCTCCGCGGCAGCTTCAGCACAGACACGCCACGTGTTTCCCGTGCGCACAGAACCAACTACCGACGGTGTACCGGTACCCTCACAACCATTGTCTGCGGTTTCGGGTCATACTACTACTCTGATCAAGGAGTCAGACACCGTCCGAGCCCCCGTCTTGCCCAAGATCACGCAGCTGCTTGAGTGGCAGCAAAAGGTACGGAAGAATTTTGGGGCCGCCTCAGGGCGACCATCCAAAGCATATGCCTTCCTATGCGTGGCTGAACAGCCCGAGTGTACCTTCGAAGACTTACAAGACAGCGGAGACTTCGAGAGCATCGATTGCAGACTCGCTACCGCTCTCAGCGACATCTTATCTTCCGACTTACGCTACCAGATCAGGCTCATCGAAACCAGAGAGCACAAAGCAGGACGCATGCTCAAAGGACGCCAGATCTACTTGCACATCCTACAGTCCTACAAGGTGACAGAGGTTGATGACGACCTGCATAATTTCGAGCGCCTCAAAGAACTGAGGTTGAGATATGAAGATTTGCAACGCTTCATTGCTGATTGGGACGCTTTACTGTTGGATTGCCGAGAGGCACCCGACCCAAAGATCTTGGGATCTCTGTTTCGCACGCAGATTCGCCGACATGCCTGGATGAAACAGGATATGTACGAATACCAGCGCATGAAGATCGGCGACCCGAATCGTACCTGCGATTGGCTCCGGCAGCGCGTCCTCGACGTTATGGAGCTCAAATAATTGGAAAATAATCAAAACAAGTTACGGTACGAGCATGAGACTCGTTCTCAGGTGCATGTCTGTGCTGCCTGGAAGAAAGGCAACTGTCGCAATGGTGAGCGCTGCAAGGCTTTACATACCTTCTCCAGGGATTGGAAGAGCAGCAGATCTTGCAGAGCATCGACCGCTGGCGGCAACTCTCGCCGAAGCGTATCAGCCCCTTGTGAATCCCAAGAAGGCAGCATCGAAGCCATTTTGCTTCGAGTTCGCCAAGCGCAGCACCTGCGCCAGAGGCGACAAGTGCAACTTCCCACGCATGGCGCAGTGCAGAGACTTCGCACAGAACAAGTGCCCCAAGGGTGACAAATGCAAATACGCTCACCTGGCACCTGGTACGAAGACACCTGAGCGAAGCCCCAGTCGCCCACGGACCTCCAGTCAGGACAGTCGCGGCCGACCGCCGTCCCGCGGATCGGGGGGCCAACGCTCTCCACAAAGCGGGGGGTCCCGCAGCGCGGGGGGCTCATGCAATAGACGTGACAACCGGCGCCAATGCGACCGATCTCGCTCATCCTCCAGGAGGTCTCCCGACTCGCAGCCAGACGAGAAGTCGTTACGCTAGATATTCGAGATCCTCCTCCCGAGGACGAGACGGGCGCGGCGGGGGGCGTGGCAGCCCACGTGGCCGCGACAGATCGTGCGGCGGCTACAGAGGACGTGACCGACGTTCCACGAGCCGCGGTTCGTCCCGTGGTTCTCCCAAGTTCAGGGCGCGCTCTCCCGCCAACTATCGCCGCCCGTGCCACTCCGACCGCAGTTGCGTCATACGTGACAAGACTCTCATGGCCGCCCAGAAGGCCAAGACAGCATCTACCAAACCACGGCGTCGGATCCGTTTCGACACATATACCGTGGAATACTACCCGTGCATCGTTTCTGGCAGGTCCACTCTGGACAAGTGGATGGAGAAGCCAAACGAGGGCTATATCGAAAAAGTACCAGATGCGCTGCCACAGTGGTGGTGGAAACAGAGCGCAGACGCCCTACAACGTTGTCAACGGGAAGCAAAGTTATGGTATCGCGATCTACATGACTACCGACACGACAAGGGGTCGGTGGAGACACCAACTGCGATCCCATATTCCGATTACTCTACCATGGAGTCATCCGAGACACACCAGAAGAAGACAATGACTTCGCAAGTCGACCTTCCACGCTCGACCGCTGCGTTGACACGCTCCTGGGTTCTCGACAGTGGATCTGCGCACCATATTCAGGATAAAATCGAGCTGACGCAGACCGGATCTGATCGCATATCCATTCGCGAGGGGCATATTCTGGAAATTGCCAATGGTGATCGTACTGTCAACGAGCACTTTGACATACAGCTACCTGAAGTGGGCTTGAAACGTTCAGCCCTTGCCTTGCCCGGTTGCCCATCGTTATGATCAGTTGGACAATTGATTGAAGTTGATGGCTTTCGACAACTTTGGGATCCAGAGCTGGGCTACCTGCGACAGGATCCGGGGGGCCAATGGTATAAGGTTCCCGTCAATGACAGAGTTCCAGAACTACGACTCGACGATTTGGTGACGATGCCACCACCACGACTGTGCACTTCGTCAGCACCCAGACGTCGTCAGCGCAAGCGTTCATCTGCACGCTGCAACGACATATGCTGGTGCTGCAAGACTACAGAGCAGTCACCACCTACAGATGAGCTGCGGCCCCACATAGGGACCTGTCCCAAGAGACCACATGTCGGTAAGGGAGGAGGAGCACGCACCGCCACGGTCGAATAACCTCACGACACAAATAATGCCGAGTCCAACGTGGATGCACACACACACCGACTCGCTTACGTCTCAGATACAGTGTTCTCCTCCCACATGCGGGGTCCTGCAGATACAGCTCAAGCAGATACCGACATCGCGTCGACCTCCCTCGAGGATCCGCCGATGGAGACGCTCATCAAAGTGCGCCGAGATGGTGATCGCGTTCTTCCAAACAGACAGAAGAAAACGATTGACCCTATGCATTGCGTGACCCACAGTCTAGAACGTCCCGACTGTGAGATCTGCTCTCGCGCCATGGCGCAGAGCGCCCCGTGCCGACGACAGCGCAAACCACATCCACCGGCAGCCCCCGCCGACGAGGACGCAGCGTACGAGGCCTTCGTCCCGAAGAAGTTCGGGGAGGATCTAACTGCCGACCATATTGTTTTGGCCAAAGACGATGCCGCTGACAAGCGCGGTGACAAGTGGTCACTCGTCGCACTGGACAGATGCGCTGGCATCTTCATGGCGCACCCAGCATTCCATAAAGACGCAGCTACTACAAAGGCATCCTTCCAGCAGTTCATCGCCGCAGACGACGAGGTGAATCACATATATACAGATAATTCTGGGGAGCTTCAGAAGGCGCGCCGCCAACTGGGATGGGGAAATGGCACTAGTACCCCTCATCGTTCACAAACAAATGGATTGATTGAGCGCGTCGTCAAGATCGTCATCCTCGGCGCGAGAGCTGTGTTGCGCATGTCTGGTCTGGGGCACGAATGATGGAAAGAGGACGCGCAAGCCTTCTGCTGTGGACACAACTCAGTGCATCCAGCCGCGGGCGTTGCCGCCCTTAGCGACGAGCATGCTGAAAAGACAGCTCCTGATATACGTTTTGGTGAAAGTTCCCCCGGGCACCGCGTTCCATGTGGTTTCCGCAGCGAGACTGCAAAGTTCAAAGAGAATGCTCGGGAAGGGTTATTTATGGGTTACCATTTACACTCGGGTGGACGTTGGTCTGGTGATTATCTCGTCTTGGATGCGGCCACGTACGCCAAGAACCCAGACGGCGACCTGTGCCGCGTACACAGAGTCAAAGTCATTATTATGCCCGACGGCAAGTTCACATTCCCTGTGAAAGACGGTACCCTACGACATTGCAACCCAGAGGCACACGACGAGGTCAAGGCATCTACTTCTCGTCCCTTGGGCGACAAACCTATGCCCGACCTTCCAATTGCCTACCCAAAGGAGTGGGATGATCCAGCTGTGATGACGATGGACGACAACCTCGCTGATACTCACCCATCGGCCTCCGTGGTTGCTGCGCCAGCACCGGAGCCCGACTATTGGGAACAGCGTGGATATTGCATCATCCGACACATCCGTACTCCGCGCAGGAAATTGTTCATACCAACAGACGACGTTATGAACATACCTGTACCTGTTGATCAGCCCGATGTGACACGAGACTTCGAGACGACTTCTACCTTCGAGGGAAAAAGTGTCTTTCGCGATGTTTGAATGGTGTTAGCGCCACAGACCACCGAGAGCTGAGCGAGCCTTGGACCGGCTTGGTTCGCTGCTATGAGCTACCTAAAATGTTGCCAGACGGCAAAATGGTGGTCCGCGGCCGCGAGACACGAGTACAGACTACTACGCGTCCAGACCACATTCTCCCCGAGCATTGGAAGACCTTATCTCGTGGGCAGCAAAAGAAGGATATCGAGTACGCCGAAGATATCGAACAAGCTCGTGAGACTCGTAAGCGAGCTGCACTTCGAGTGTGGACCCGACTGGACAAACAAGCCAAGCAATTCCGTACTACTACAGCTGGTGGACCCACATGGAATACCGTGGAACGACGGATTACTTACGACACAGACAGCGGCGCTGTCATTCGTGACGAGGACGTCAAGGGCGCGATCAACAAAGACATTCTGTATGCCAAACTACCTGGTGGACCACGTGACATTTCTACAGTATTATACTACCGCCAACCCTCACCGCAGCCTGCTGGGGTCCAACGTGCCCTGGTACTGATCGACAGTGAGGGGAACGACCTCGGGGCCGTGAACCCGCTCACACGCAAGTTCACCCCGTCGGTAGCAGTGCCCGCTATGCCACGTGGGCCGACATACACACCGGCACACAGAGATAAGATTCCTGTTTCACCATGGGCACGCCCAGCCCTTGTTACCAGAATTTTGAGCAAGAAAGAAGTTGCCGCAGAGCCACGTGCACGGGAGGCCTTACGCAAAGAATACGAGCGCCTTGAAGAGAAGCAAACGTGGATGTTAGAGACTGTTGCTGAGAAAGATGATATTGAATCACAGGCGATTCGTACAGGGAAGAAGGTTCACTTCTTCAACATCCTGGAGCTATCTTCAGTCAAACATGAAGAACTTCCTCCTGAACTACGCAAGTTCAAGGGCCGAGTGGTGGTTCAGGGCAACGCCGGCAAAGATGAAACTGGCTTGGCCGCCATCTTCGCCGACGCAGCATCCAGTGCGTCGCATATTGAGGCTTCCAAGCTCTGTGACGCCACCGGGTTATTACCAAATTATGCGGGCGAGCAGAGCGATGCACCTGGCGCGTACACGCAGGCAGTGCTATACGGAGATGGACGAATCGACCCAGTCGATACTTGGATTACCATACCCAAGTGGCGCCGACCTGCGTCTTGGTTTAAATGCAAGAATCCAGTGTGCCGACTACGATTTGCACTATACGGACACCCTCTCGCAGGTGTCTTCTGGGAAAGAATGTGTCGCACGTGTCTGGAAAGTGTTGGATTTGAGCCTATCCCAGGCTGGGAATGTGTGTGGAGACACAACAAACTGGGATTGATACTTTCAGTATACGTGGACGACTTCAAATTAGCAGGGCCAGCCATCAACCTACAAGCCGGCGGGGATCATATCCGCAAAAGCGGCATTGATTTGGACCCGCCTACTCCATATTCTCAATACCTTGGCTGTGGACAACAGGCATACGATGTACCGCAGAACATCTTCGACAAAAGAATGTATACCATTCGCCTTCTGTTGCCTGCCCACAGTGATAAAGCATATCATACAGCTAAACAAGTTCGTGTAATGCGACATGACGTGCTTGGTTTTACTTATCAATGTATTGAGCGCTACATGGAGTGCGCCTCCAAGCGTGCCCATGCGGCAGGGTCGCGTCGTAAACGGTCTGACTCACCGAGGGCTTCGCGATCCAAATCGCCTAGCTCCTCCGGGTCGGTCGTGAGACCCACTAGCGCGCTCAACGCGCGGTCGCAATCATCCAGCCCAGCTGGATCGGTCGACAGACCTCCCACTACGACACAATCAACGACAGTCACATACGATGACCTACCCGACGCAGAGACTCCTGGCATCTAGGACACCTCCTTTACCGAGTCCGACTACTCCGGTGAGGGTACCCTCGGCCAGGACGCGGCGAGTGTACGGATGAAGATTCTCTACCTGGCACGCTGTTGTCGTTTCGATTTTTTACATCCAGTATGTATGCTAGCCAGAGAGATTACCAAATGGAATACCACGTGTGATAAACGCCTTCACCGGCTGATATGCTACATCAAAACGACGCGCACCCATTGTTTACATGGATGGATCGGTGATCTTTCAGACAAGCTGTCCATCATGCTCTTCACTGACGCCTCGTTCGCCGATTGCATTGCCTCCTCCAAGTCCACTACCGGCGTCTTCGCGGCGCTTGTTGGACCCAACGCGTTGTTCCCCGCCAACAACGTTTGCAAGAAACAAACGGTCGTTTCGCACTCATCCACAGAGTCCGAGATCGTGCTCTTGACTCGGCACTACGACTGGAGGAATTACCACTACTCTCCTTCTGGGAGGCCGTGGTCGAGGTTGCCAACACCTGCAGAGAGAAGACTACTTGCCTGGGCTGCCTGGGACGCGCCGCTACGGCGATATGCCCGACGCCGGCCGCCAAAAAGAAGAGGCGTAAGCCATCGCCTCGCAAGGCATCCCCTACACGGGGATCTTCTCCTAGCCGTAGGCAGCTACCGCTGAAGACGGATCTACCTGCGCCTCCAAAGAGGCGCGCGATATCCCATGAGGGTACTGTGCTACGCGTGGATCCAGAGCCCGCTCAGGAGAGCAGCTCTCCCAAAGTGCATCTCATCGCCCTCGAGGACAACCGGGCCGTGATCAAGATTGTCCAAAAGGGACGTACACCCGCACTTCGTCACTTTCATCGTGCTCATCGTATTAACTTGGATTGGATATGTGAGACATGCCAATTTGAACATATTGGGCTTGGGAATGTAGGTACAAAAGAACAAATTGCAGATATGATGACCAAACATTTGGAGCCAAAGAAAGCAGACCTCTGGAGGGATCTATTGGAATACTCGCTCATCTTCCCCGCTGCCCCTTTGCAGTGTGGCCCAAAGAATCCATGGGGGCCGCTACGAGGGCCTCGGATGCCCGATGGTTTACCCCATGTCGCAGAACCTCCAAAACTGCTTGGATGTCCGGAAATATGTAAGATATTACTTACCGACAAGGAACAATGGGGCGGCACAGGGTCAGAATGCGGATTCATGCGTGTTGGACAGGCCAAGCACGAGTCACGAGGGAGTATGTGCATGCATGTACCATATCGGTGTTCCTGCGGCGGCTACCGATTCGCGAACGCCCCGAGCGAGGGCTCGCTCACCGCACGGTAGACACCCTCGTCATCCTCCCTCGCCATCCCATGGTACAGAGAGGTCTAGGACACTTATTCCACGATCGTGCCGCAGCTGTTTTACCACTCGAGCGACGACGCTTACCAGCATCTTGCTCGCTGTGCGCGAGACGCAATCACGTGAGATCGGTTCTAACCCCGATCCCCCCATCCCCGAGATGGCCAAGGCATCGCCGCTCCACCTCAACGGCTGGGCCATCGCCTACGACGCCAGTTACGACCCGAGCGCCGAGGACGACGATCGCGTGGGCTTCACGTACCACGCTCAGACGGGTCGTCATCGCGATCCCGAGGATGGCTTCATCTACGTACATCTCTGCGCTTTGATCGTAGTGCAGAGTAGGATCTACGAGTGCCCGACGAGTCCACCATTGTCGAAGTTACCCGCTCCGCGCCCATCGACGTGACGAGTTGCATCGGCAAAGTTATTGGTGGAGTCGGCGGCAACGCCCACTATGAATACAGTGCGACCACGGCCACACCGTGGATGTCATGCACGAAGGCCATGCGCATGATCTCCGGCCTCTTCACGCGCAACTCTTCCGTCCAAGAAAACGCTCGTGGCTTACGTGATCACTTGCGTGCTGTGATTCCAAATTCACACCGCAAGTGTCCACCAATGGAGCTTGCGACGGTGTTGTTGTTGAAGGCAGAGAAGATGATGATGCACAAAGGCTGGTCAAAAGTGGGCCGTGCATTTCTTGGGCAATCTTCTGAAGACAGCGTTCAGGATACAAATCAGGTATACAAGGAGGGGCTTTGTGCGCCTCCGGATGTGCACAGCAATGGTTTATCGACCCCCAGCTACGCTCCGAATCTTGATCGCGCTACGATCAAACTACCCGTGCGTCCACCTGGTGTGGCCAGGACATCGGACACGGTGGGGCACCTCGGCCACGTCGTCGAGGGCCATCTCGTCACCGAAATGAGGGCATTCTCCGATATCCACCAGACGAGCAAATTCCGCCGCAAGCTCAGCACTTGGCAGACTACACGCGAAGGATTTGGAGGAATCGGATCAGGCCCCAGGACGGTGGCAGCGCCATCTGATCACCACGACGGCTGGAAAATCCTCCCAGAGTATGGCGAGAACCATTGGCAGCCATACGAGGAAGGAACTGTGCTCGCCGGAGAAACGCCTACCATGGAAGACCCTGGTCTTACCCCAGGAGCAGCCGTTGACCCGCTCGAGCTGGCACAGGCGAAATACAGCGCGTGTTGCGGTGGTCGATTGGTTTCCGCTCTTCTTTCAGACAGCGGATGGCATGGGATCATACAGCAGGACTTTGGACTTCTCCTTCACCATGCTTTTGGCCCGTCAGGGCATGCATACAACTGGACAAATTTGTATGCGGATTCTACGTGGATCATGCACCCCAGGAAAGGTTCCAAGGCCGCCCCGCACAAGAAGTACCCAAGTTACGGCATCGACGAGCTCAACAGCCCACAGCAGCGGGATGCCCTCGCCAGGGCATCGAATGTTGGCCTCGTACCTCTCTTCATGCCGTGCCTCAGCCGTGCAGAATACATCGGCGGCGCCACCCTCGAGCATTTGTCGACATCTATCCGCGACGACATCATGATGTGGGCATTCTCTTTTGGCAATTACACAGAATGGTTCGAACGCAATGGCGCGGCGGTTGGCCAGGGCTGTATTATATTGCCAGAGGCTGGTGGCGACACCCGCTGCGATGTGGCACAACTCCGCGAGCAGCCTGTCAAGGCACAGGAGAACCGTATCGCGGCTATTCTGGCGTCGCAGTTTGAGTCCACACTCGAGCAGCGAAACATGATCACCATGATCCGCAAGGCCAGAGGCTTGTCGCTGATGAGTGACAATCATTCCATAACTGAGTGGCGTAAATTGAATAAGGTCATATGGGAATATTGGGCTGACGCCTTTCCTGCACACGCGAAACAAAGGCACTACAGCAGGGGTATCAACGCCACGGTGGTCTGGAGTGCGAGTGATATTGCGCGCGCTAATCATGGTCAGACCTTGTTGGACACCCGTCGCCATCAGGACCGCGCTCCGACCATCGTGCGCGAGCGCGTGAAGGTGGAGTGCGAGGGCGGCGTCCCGACGCTTCTGCCAGTGCACGTGAAAGTGGACCTGTCACGGTTCATCGACGCGATGCAGTTCTTCCGTTGCCCCACCGTCATGGGGCCAGGCAAAGCGGCACAATGGGGCGTACACCCTAACTTCGACTACCACACGGGCGACCTGACCAGGACTATGCAAATGCGTGGTATTACGGTCCTTCCCTCAGACCACTGGATTGATGCGTACGACAGAGTCACGCCTTCGGCTTGGCATTCAAAGCAGAACAACCACAATCTGGCGACGCTGACGACTCAGTTTTGTGATGCAGTATGCTACCGCAATTTCTGCGCATTGTTCCAGTCATTACCATCACAGCCATATCCATTCAGACCTCCTCTCCTGGCAGCAGTCACGGATTCACAGGCCTACATACAGGCCACAGAGATTTTGGATGCTCTTCAACTTCGTGAGAAAATGATGAACGAATGGAAAAGGAGCCACAGCCTCACGACGCTGATGACTCAGACTGCATGGGGAGATGGCTCATTGTGCATGGATGGCCTCGTGCGCAAGTGGCACGTTGCCGAAATCGATGCCGCTGGCAACAAGCGATCCATGCATGCCCATTCCTGGACTCGCAAAGGAGCCGCCAGCACCGGATCCGACGAAATCTATTCATGCCAGCGATCCATCTGGTGAGGCATACGAAGAGTTGTTCAATCAGCTTCTCCTCTTGATCAACGACTACCCTGGTGCGTGGGCATCTTGGGAGTCAGACGAGAAAAAGGAGCTAGTTCACCCCAAAATCGTGAAGGACACCGAGGGCTCACACGCTGTTACTTGGGTTGTATACGAGCAGTTCCTGCTCCACGACGAAATCACGCCTCATTGCAGAGCGCGACAGATTGTGCTCCCATCGTGTCGGTCCTCGCATTGACGACTCAGAAGCTATTACGGCAGGCAAAGGTTTCTACACACAGAACGCCTTGGATCGTCTCGCCATGGGGCCCGCGGTCGACGCTCCGACCACTGTCCTCGACGCAGGGCCATCCGACGGCTCCGCGGCAGCTGGGGCACACCAGCTCAGTGAGGAACAGAGCGAGGACAGGCAGCCACTGCCGCCAGGCCCACTGCCTGATCCACTGCCGCCAGGCCCGCAGCCGATTGTCACGCCACCAGAGCCATTGCCTCCTGGTCCGCTTCCGATCAGCACGCATGCTGATCCATTGCCACCAGGCCCGCTCCCGACTGCCGCGTCAGCCCCGCTCGCCGACGAGGGCGCTGATGTGGATGCGGAGCTGGGGGCAATTCCTGCTGACGATGGGCCTTCGCCTGGTCAGCAATCAGATACGGTATACATACTGTCGTGGCAAGACTGTTGCGAGCGTTCATCCCATGAGGACACCAGCCAGATCCCGACATTCGACAATGCGTGCACTCCTCGTGAGTACAAGCTTCAAGCAGGTCATGTGGATGACCATCCATGCGTACCTCCTCCGTTGCGGGGCGCGTCCGCGATCAATGGCATGGCTTGCTCGCAGGGCGATGATTGGGCAAGCCAATTTTCATGCGACGATTGTCTGATCGCTTATGCGTCTGACATTGTTCAGTCTGGTTGCTTCCCAGAATGGAAATGGATATCACTCCCGCCGTGCGACGAGGTACGCTACGGAACTGAGCTGATCGAGGAGTGGCTTGGAGATCCTGTTTGGATGAGCTAAGACATCACGACAATGCTTCGCCATGAGATCCACTACAACAAGTTCCATATTGACCAATATCTTGATCGACGTGTCAACATATGGCCGAACACGGCGCAGCACTGTTGGAATATTCCCAGCAATTGGAAATCATGTCGGGACATGGTTCAGTGGAAATTTCAAGAGCGTCGTGGACCTCACAACGGACCATCCACCGAGGGTGCCATGGCACACTTTCAAAAAGACGGTGAACCAGACGGATACATGTGCCGGACTGATTACTACCCGGTCTTTGTCATTCGTGCTTTCCAGAAGCACGTTGACCCGGAGAAGAACCGGATCGAGATATATGCCAAACCAGTCCCCGACGGGAGCGATCCCAGCTGCTTCGATTGGAACAGCGTTATCGCTATCAGATGCGTTGGAGGCCACAGTTGCGTCAACCCACTCTCCAAACCATGGAATATGGGCTGGGAAAGTTTACAATGGATGGACAGACGTCAAATACCTCACCACGGCGCAACACTTCGTGCTTGGCGAAGCATCCTCAAGTCAGGGATTATGCCAGGCAGTGTCGATCAGTCTTCTCTGGGAGGCAAACGTGATAGAGGATCACAACGAACGGAGGCATTTTTCAGTTCCAGTACCTATGTGCACAACGCCAAAAAGAACCCTCACACCTCGGTCCAAACGTACAAGTTCAAGCACTACAAGAACGATGTGGAGCTGGTGATCGACATGCGACTTGCCACAAAGGCTGGATGCAGATTTTGGCTGGGAGCACAGGGCGCTATCATGACTGAGGATGTGGTTCCAGCTGCTGCAGTGCTCGCCATTCGCCGTCTCACACCACGCCGCGAGAGTGGCAGGCAGTTGTGGCCAGAAACCGGCCCTACGTGGGTCTACCCGCCGCTGGCTACGAGACAACCGTTGAGCAAATACGAGATTTGCGCTGTTTCCCTTGGAACAGACACAATTGATGATCCTCCTTGGATTGTCCCGACTGACAAGGCCTACGACACAACTCAGCAGCCACAGACACAGTCCGCCTCAGCATCATCGGCCCAGCAACCCATCGCCCCTCCGCTGGGGGCGACCCCTGCTGGCCATACACCTGACGCTGACGCTTTGGATGAGGCCATTGTCCGTGATCTGGTCAACAGTTGTGGGCGCAACACACAGGATAAATAATGGTTGATAGCTATATCACATTGCAGAGAGGCTCTACGACCCATTGCAGCAAATATTACACAGAAAGACTGGGACCGACGGCTTATCTTCAACGACGTCCGCATGGGGGACTTCAGTATCGTGAAAAATTGGGGCTCAACAAATTGCTACCACTATGACAATCACTACCCCCAGGGCGACTACGACACGAAGGTCCGCATGAACAAGGGCCATATTTATGGACCAGTCATGCACCTCGGAGTCTTCGAGAAGTTCTTCGCAGTGCAAATGACTATTCTCAACTACGGTTTACGATGGGTAAACATATGGTATTGCGACAAGAATATGCCCCTCAAGGGCGTTGTCTTCGCTCTGCCAGTACGTGCCGACATCGACCCAGTTCACCTGAATGTCGCACTTCAGGGCCCATCTTCGCGCAGTGATCAAATCAATGAATTTAACACACAGGTGATCTACCATATCTTGGCATGCCGAGCATTTCCAAACCACGCATCCCACGTGCGCCGACCAGACGCCCCGCTCCTCGGACACCCGATCCCGACGAGCTGGTGGCGACACCTGCCGAAGACCCCACGGCAGACGACGAGGGATCCCGACGCGACGCAGGCCAATCCACCGATCCTCTGGTCACTGTCATCGTCGACATATCGACCATACCACTCACAGATGAGGAAAGAGCAGCCAATGATACCATGAAGGCAGATTTATCGGCCGAGATTCACGCTACGTTGGCTCGTCCATCCTTGACAACACCATCGATCCGCCAGAAAATTTTCTCCACCATCCCGACTATGACCCAGAGGACAATACCAAATGGCTTTTACAATCTTACGACCACCGCGTATACCGCTGGACGTCGGAACCACTGGGGGACTCTCCAATGATAAAGGTAGAACAAATTATTGGGTTACACACTGGCAGGGCCGACCTTGTAGTGGACAGGATAGAGTCATGCCTGCGATTTGAGATACAATTCGGTCCAAAAACAGAAGCATACCAAATGGATTGTGATCATACCCATAAATGGGCACGCGATTTACCAATCTGCAGTGCAAAAGATGGTACACTACCTTGACCCAGAGATTATTGAGGAATCGACCACGGGCATCTTTCAATGGATTTCCAAAGTGTACCAAATCATATTGTTGGACAGCATCAAGGAGTTGCACCAGTTCACCAACGATGCCATCTATCAGAACTATCCTGCCCTCAATACGTTGCGTGTTTTCTTCGCGTAATGCATCAAGACACATGGCAACCCAGGCTTCCCCGTATGGAAGGGGCCGGTGGAAACGCCTGCTGCGCCTGACAAGGACGATCCAGGCGCCAAGCAGGATATCCCCAGGGATCCAGGTAGTGTTGCTTCTGCAGCTCCCGACCAAGAGACCATGGTACATATCATAGCCGAGACGCAGCATATTGACCGCGAGGTGGGCGATAACGAGGCCATCTTGCAGGTAGAGGCTACCCGCGTCCGTGCGGACAACGTACACCATGGTGATGTGGATACTGCGGACACCGACACCTCCGGGTACGCAGGACTACCGGGGGAAAGACTGTCTAGGATCGAGATCGAGGGGATCGGCCGATCGATCGCCTCCCGTCCGACCGCTGAGATCCATCGTGAGGCAATGAACCAAATCGGCCATGGTCTTGCGTCCACTGACGGTGGCATCACCCGCTGGGGATCTCTCGGGGACCTTGCCACTTCCGGGGCTCCTGAAGCGATTCAGCATGATATAGCGCGATGTCGGAATTGCGATCGTTTCCTGTCTCTGGGAATCGTCACGGGTGACGGTGCAATTTGTGACATCTGATGGCAGCACGCTGTCTCTGTAGGTGCCACAGGCCAAGGTGGCGCCGTGGAGAGCGACCTGGCGTACCTCCAGCAGTTGAACTACTGGATCAAGACGAACCTCTCCCAGGACGACGTCACCAGGTACGTGTCAGATGGAGCGCGTGTCTACATGATGGGCAAGCGCTCCAAGGCTGGCCAGGAGAAGGATACCTTGAGGAGAAGATTCGCGATGAGGAGAGGTATAAGAGGTGGCTTGACGCAGGCCCCCCTCCCGCACACATGTGCAGGATGATGGGCGAGGCTGAGGATCAGCGGCCTCTCTACCACCCCTTTGCCAATGTCATGCAGCGTTTCCTCAGTGACGTACGTTTCCACCGCCAATGACTGCCGCTCGCGCTGAGATTGGCAAAAAGGCTTGGACCATCGAAGACGTGCGCGACGCCTGTGACATCCATGATCACAGCGTTAGGCTTGGCTTCGCTGGTCGCAGGAATTGGTGGTTGAACGGTGGTAGACTCGACAGAAGCACCAGGCAAGAGCGTGGCCTTATCACAATTGCTCTGCCCCGCGGGGACGGCACTTGTGAGAAAGTCACGCAGCGCAAGCTTGCCAAATTGGCCTCCGTCGAACCTGCCATGGGATCTGCCAATCAAAGGGGGATGAGCTCAGGGGTTAAAGCCGATCCTAACGACCCCGACACGCACTCCTCACACACACATGGCGCCATGGAGCCGCGGCAGCCGCGGCGCCCGCCGCCGCCTCGCCCTGCCCACGGCGATGCCGCTGGATCCCGCGCCTCCGGCGCGCAGGATGACATGCCCGCTGGGCCTCGCGGCGCGGCCGCCGCGCAGCGGCAGAGCAGCGGCGCCAGCCGCAGACCAACGACGCCTCCACGTCCCAAGCGGGCGCGTACGACAGAGGACTACGCGACGTGGTGGCGCAAGAACCTGGAGGACAGCCAGTGGGGCCCCAGGTACTGGGGCTACTACGCAAAATGCTGGATATACATCGCGGACAACATCGACGAGTTCGTGTGCGTCCGCGACCTGCTGCACAACGACAGGTTACCCAACTGGACCCCCGGGGCGCCCTGGGAGACATTCACGACGAGCTACGTCGCGGATGACGGCCACAGGGCGTGGGGCGAGAGGTTCTACATGAGAGGGAACTCGAAGTTTAGTCGGCCGCAGTGCCCACTGCTCGGTTGGCTTGAACTTCATCTTTATACAAGTTCGCCTCGAGCAGCGCATGACAATATAATTTTAGGCCACTTCACTATCCAAGAAAAGTGGCCACACTCACATTTGTGAAGCCCAAAGCAGACCCCTAAGGAGCACCGCCGAGGGGAGCAACCAATTGCAGAATTTATTTATGCAGCTTTTCGTGTTTGCCAACGCGACTTTACGCGTGGCCACGCTGTTGCTTTGATATTTAGACGTGGTTCTTACCACGATTGCATTCCTCAACGCGACTCGATATCACACATGTTTTCCTTATTCTTTACAGTATATTTGCATTGCGTTGAGAATGATCTGACGCCCAGCTCTGGTTTGAGAGCTGGTGGCAACACCTGCCGCGTTCAGGCGCGGCAGCTTCGGATGTTGCTTTAATTTGATCAGATCCTCTTGCTCCGCCCACCCGTGTCTCATTCATCTCCGCCCTCGAGTGCCGAAGCGTTTTTTTGGGGCGCACCGAGGGGGCACCAAAGTGTGCTTGGCGAAGAATCAGGGACCCTGGGTGTTCCTTAACCTTACTTGCCTGATCATGACAGCCGTTGTGCTACGCTACCTTTTGCACACCGCTGTCGTGCTTGGGGCGCAGCTGAAGCGATGCAGATTTCAGCCTCGCAGTGCTGAGGATTTGAGGAGTAAAAGGGTGACAGGTTCTTTTCTCCTTTTCCCGAGTCCTGCCCTCGCGGGCGGGATTCGGGACGGGGGGTGTGAATAGAACCCGTATAATGCCCTCATATATGCTCCTTATCCTCAGCTCTCCTGCGCCTGGCCGTTTGGGCTCGGGCATTGGATTAGATCGATCAGACCTTTGATCGTGCAGGAGGAAAAGATATCCATCTTTCCCTCCTTGCCTCTACCAGCGGATCAGGGGTTCTGTGCCTTTCTACTCTAACCCCATGCACATCCCCCAGAGCCGCCATACCCCAGAGATTCGCGATTTATCCTCGCCCGATGTTATTATCGCCCCCGCCTCTTCTTACACAAAGTACTCGGATTCAGCATCGTCGGAACCATGCCCACCCCAACTGGGGCAGGGTAAGTTGGTTTTCCCAGCGTGCCCCCTCCAGGTGGGGATGGGTGCTCCAAAATCCAAAGCACTGGGCGTCCATCCGCACTTCAGGGGAGGCAGATCTCCCAGCGGGGCCAAGGTTTCCCCGATGGCCCGAGGGGGGTGGGGACTATCTTGTTCGGCCAGAAGCACAGTCGACCCGCGCAGCGAGGATGGGCAACCCTCCCAAGGGTACCCTTGCATCCTTGCCTCCTCGGCCCATGCTTGGCCGCTTTCGTTGGCTGCGCGCTGCTCGAAAAGCTTCGAGGTGGGCGCCCAGGGCCCGTGCGTTCTCACCGCGCATGCTTGTGAAACGGGCTGGCTGTGCGTTCTTCTGCGCCCCGTCCTCCGCCGAAGTGCTGCTCCCGAAGTGCTCCGGCGTTTCGGGGGGCGGAGGGCGGAAGAGGCGGCACAGTCCCACCAGGGCACCACGTCCGCGAGAGGGCCCACGATGGCTCTCCAGGGTGGGTAAGAGGTGGAGGTCCTTTACCTCCTCCTCCTCTTCTTCCTCTTCCTCCTCCTCTAGCTCCTCCTCCTCTAGCTCCTCCTCCTCCTCCTCCTCCTCCTCCTCCTCCTCCTCCTCCTCTGGTGCCTCGCGCTGGTGGCATTGATCCGGGGAGATAGGCTTAAGTCGTGCCTGTCCCTCTACAGGAATCAAATTCAAAACTGATCCACAAATAGTCTGGTGACGATTTTTAGAGCATCTGTCGATTCCTGTCCGAGTTTTTTTTTTTTTTTTTTTTTTTTTTTTTTTTTTAATTGTCGTGCAGCATCCGCCTGTGGGGGGGCAGGCCCGACCTAAAGACAGGCTCAGAGGGGACCGCATCTACCTCCAATCGCCCATGCGTCGCCAGTCTCATGTCGGGCGTGTCCCCCTACAGGTGGATTTTCGACGAAAAATCAGAAATACCCTAAACATGCACCAACAAGGTTCAACAAATACGCCCAAAATAGTCCCCAGACTATTTGTGGATTATTTTCTGACCATTTTTTGGGTATTTTTTATTTTTCGTCGAAAATCCCCCTGTAGGGGGCCAGGCCCGACTCAACGCCAGTCGCTGCTGCACCCTCTGGCGAAGGGGCCCGTGGCCACGGCAGGTCGTGCCGCGGGGGGACGCCCTCGCGCCTCCTTCTGGGCCCAGCCTCTGTGCTGCGCCGCTCTCGAAGGGGCAGGCTCGGTGGTGGCGCGCATCGGCTCCCGATCGCCCATTCATGCAAAAAATGCAAACATGTGGATGGTTAACTTCCCAACAATATGGCGTGATGTCGGAATGTCAGGGCGCACCAGTCACGTTGACTCTCTGCGTTAAGTCCCAAGAACGGCTCTCTGGCGCGATTCAAGATCGTTCAGACACAACAGAAAAGGTAATTCGCGGCGTTGATGTCCCAGGAATGGCGTTCTGACGCAACCACTGTTTTTCAAGCGGCTGTCTTCATGGGTGCCCGATGGCCCACCCCGCCCAGGAACGTGTGGTGTTGCCATCGGGGGCCCAGCGCCGACCTGTCGGCGACGTCTCGTCGACTCGCGGTCGAGGGTTCCTCCTCTGGGCCGGTCCTTCCCATGAGCCCCCCCCTCATGCATCCTCCCCGCACTTTCTAACGACTTCTCCTGACTGTGCTGATCATCATCCCCGAGAAGCTCGCCATGTCAGGACTTGTCCCTGCGCGTGCTCGTGCTGTCCCCGCCTCGCGCCCTCCGTCTTGTTCCTCTCGCTCGGGAGGGGAACAGCGGACGAGAGGACTGCGTCCCTCAACGGACGAGATGATTCCGTCCCTCAAGGTGCACGGCGTCCTTTCCATTTGCAGATTTTTCTGCCACGGCGGGCAGCTCCCGAGTACGAATGGCACGCAGTGGCAGTCTGCCATGCTCCAGAAGCAGTTTTCCTGACACGATTGCATTGACACGATTTCTTTGACTCGATTTTGAACCTTCCTGCCTTCGGCCCGTTTTGGCCGTGGATCTGGTTGGCCGCGAGCAGAAGCTAAGCTTGCAGCTCGCAGTCGGAGTCGATGGCAAGGATGGCTCACTTTCCCAAGGTCAACCCTTGCATCCGTGCCTCTTGGGCCCATCCTTTGACTGCTCTCGATGGCCCGCCGCGCTTGGCAGAGCTCCGGGCGCCCAAGGGGGCCTGCATCCCCGTGGTGCACGCCGCCAAGCAGCGGGACGCTGCTCTGGCACCCCGTACTTTACCAGCCTCGAACGTATCCCTATCCCTAAGATTGACACGCCAAAAGGCGATGACAATCTTAGGGATCCGCCCTCAAAAAATAAGGGCATCCCTGAGATTGGCATCGTGATGAGGAGGTGCCCAGCATAGGCATAGGGATAGGGATATGTCCCAGGCTGGTAAGCACTGGCGACTGCCCGGCGCCCCGTCCCTGGCACCCGCCCTGTCCGGCGCCGCCGCCTCCCGGGCGGCGCCGCCGTGTCGGAGCGGGCGCCCCCGCGACGGAGGCGCTGCCGAGCGGCGCGCACGCGGCCCAGGCGCGGGAGCGTATGCATGTCCACCGCCTGGGAGCCGACGCCCCGGTGCCCCAGCGGGCGTTCCACCACCTACCAAACCACCCCAGCCCAACCCGAAGGCCTCACTTTGCCCTCCGTTTCCAGTGGGTGGGGGGTCGGGGAACATGGAAAAAACACATGGAACCCGTAGCCCCCCAACCCGAAATTCGGTTCAAATTCGGGTCTTCGGGTTGGGTTGGGATGGTCTGGTAGGTAGTCAGCGTTGGGTATGGATCTATATTTCGGCCCCCAGGGGCCCGAGTATAGCCATACCGCCGCCCGTGGAGGCCCGCGCAGAGCTCGGCGCCCCTGGCGGTGGTCGTGTATGACACCCCCCCGCCTCGGCAGGCCACCCTTGCTGCCGATCTTGGCTGTGAGCTTGCTCATGGCAGCGCTGCCTGGCTGGCCTCCCGGCCGACACGCGCCGCCTCCTCCTACTCCTCCTCCTTTTCCTCTTCTTCCTCCTCCTCCTCCTCCTCCTCCTCCTCCTCCTTGGGTCCGCCACCTCCTCCTCCTCGTCCCCCTCCTGCTGTTCCCCTCTTCTTCGTCCTCCTCCTCCTCCTCCTCCTCCTCCTCCTCCTCCTCCTCGTCGGTCTGCAGACCTCCGCCGCCCGCGGCTCCCCAGAGAGAAAAGCTGCCGCGGGCCCGCCGGGGTGGGCCCCCCCCCCCACTTCGCCGCCGCCGGCGCCTCGTTCTGCAGCCCAGGATCGCTCAGCATCGCTGGGCCGACCCCATGCGATGGAGGCGTGTGTTGAGGTTGTGGGAGACGATCCATTGAGGGGAGGCATATTGCCAAACAGTTCCCAGATGTCTAGAACACTGTTATCGGATGCTTGCAACGTGCCAAAGCATGGTTTGAGCATGCTTCCGACGTGCTGAACACATGTAGAATGTTGTAGAAAACATGTTGCAGACATTTTTAACTCAAGGATAGAACTGTTAGAGTGTCCGTTGCCATGGCATCCACATCGTTAAGGAATCAGAGGAGGAGAAGGTATCCATACCTCTGCCCCTTCGCCCGTCTTTCCTTTTCGGGGCCTCCTGGGAGGCCTTCGTCGCCACCGCTGGATTCGCCTCGAACTGCGGCTCACGGATCACCCCGGGAGAGGTCCAGGGAGCACCGGTATCGGTACTTTTTGGTTTCCTCGACGGAAGGTGCCCAGGAGGCTTCAGACCCGGGAGGGTTCGTTGTTTGATGAGGGCAGCGGCGGTATCCGTGGCCCATTTGCAATTGGAGCTCCACCAGCTTCCAGGCCCTGGATTCCTGATGCTGGGGCTCCTTATCCAATGCCCTTGCTGCATCCCTATCCCCATCCCCATCCCAATCCCCTCCATCTCACCCCCCAGTTGAGGATATACCCTGCGAGGAGGTGAGTCTGTCAGTGTGGCTCAGGCCACGCCGCGTGGGATAGGTGTCGGATACACGATGCTCAATCTCGGAGGAGGAAAAGGTACAGATACCGCTGCTCTGGCTTCGGTTTTGCCTTTTTGGGCCTCCTGGAGGGCTCTCGTCGCCACCGCTGGATTCGCCTCGAGACTCTGGTCAGACTGTTCCCAGGAAGGGGTCCGGGGAGTAGCGGTACTGGTACCTCTATGTCTCCCCAAGATGTTTTCGGCATCGTAAAGCAAAGTTCAACCCGACGGACAGTCTACCGCCAGTTTTGAACTCCAAGGTCTTGGCCTCAGGACCCGTCACAGCGCGACTCGTGATGGAACACATGCCTTTGGGAAAGGGTCGGGACTTCCGGGGACCACTTATGGAACAATCAAGACGTCGAATGTCCAGGGCCAGTCCGTGGAACTCTTTCGGCCGTGAGCGCTTTCCACTCCCTCCTGTTCCACCGCGGCCGCCCTGTCTTCCTGCGCCTCCTCTCCTGCACCCGAAGAATCAAGTCATCGCCGCCGCCGAGTACTGCGAGCGCCCGTGCGGGTTGCCTCTTGCCGAGCTGCGGCGAAAAGCGTTTCGGGCCTGTCAGAAAACAAAGGGGATATTGGGAGGCACCCCCGAGGTTCTATCAGTTCGGATGCAACTCCAGGGAGGTCAAATTCTGATTTTGCCCTGGTCCGAAATCCAGCTCAATCCCGTCCCGCTTAATCCCGACTAGTCCGGCTTGATTCCGCTTGATCCGAGGCCCACTCTGGCGCAACAGCCCCCCAAATGGGGCCTAATCCTCCTTCGTTTGTCCGACGAGAACCTTCCAGTAGTTGCCTCCTGACACCCCCGAGGTTCTATCAGGACGCATGCGCCCCTGTCGAGGAGGGGCGTCCCGCCCGTCGCATCACCCCTGAGAATACCCCTGAGAATACCTCAGCGGCCCCCCCCCTTCCGGCGAAACCGTATCACTCCCGGTCCCCCTGGAAGTGTCACGGACGGACGGCGGGTCCTTTTTCCAGAATCTGGCTACCGGCCATCGCCATATCGTCGCGCACGGCCGTCTTCAGAGCCTGCAGAGGTTTACGGATGGAGGGCGGGTTCAGGTCCGCACGCGGTTATTGCCCCAGTGTCGCGCACATTCGTTGTCAAAGTTTGCGAGGGCTTCGCGGACAGGGGGCGGGTCCTTTTCCAGAATGTTGTCATCGACTCAGTGTCGCGCGCGTTCGTGTGAAGTTTTAAAAGGTTTGCGCATGGAGGGTTGGTTCTGTTCAGTGTGTCGTTTTTGCTTGAGCGTCGCGCGCCTTCGATTCAGAAAGCTGAAAGAGTTTCGCGGATGAGAGGCGGGTCCTTTTCAACATGTGGTTCTCGCCTTGGCGTCGCGCGATATCGTTTCAAAAGGCTGCTATAGCTTCACAGATCGAGGGCGGGTCTTTTTCAGAAGGTGGCGCTCGCTTTCACACCACGCGCACTCGTCTTGCAGGTGTGCAAGGGCTTCGCGGACGGATGGGGGCTTCTTTGGAATTGTGGTTCTCGCCCAGGCGCCGCGCTCATTCGATTTCAAAGTTTGCGAGGGCTTCGCTGTTGGAGGGCGGCTCCTTTTCAAAATGAGCCTCCCGCCGCTGTGCCGAGGACGTTCGTTTCAAAAGTTTGAAGGGTTTCGCGGGTGGATGGCAGGTCCGTGTCAGAGCGTGGTTATCGCCGTAGCGCCGCGCACATTCGTTGCAACATGTTGCACGACCTTCGCTCTTGGAGGGCGGGTCCTTTTTCAAAAAACGCGGTGCTCGCCTGAGCACCGTGCGCGCCCATCGTAAACGTGATAGAAGTTCATTGGTGGAGGGCGGGTCCGTTCAAAATGTGGCCCTCGCAGCGGCGTCTCCAACGTGTGCGCGAGTTCACGCGTGGATAGGGGTTCTTTCCAGTATGTGCTTCTCGCCCCAGCGACGCGCGCACTCCTTGGAACAAGTTGCGAGGGCTTCGCTGATGGATGGCAGGTTTGTTGCAACAAGTGTTTCTCGCCATAGCGCCGAGCGCATTAGCTGTATATGTTTGCACGAGCTTCGCAGATGGAGGGCAGCGTGGTTCGTGCCTTAGCGCAGCGCGCATTCGTGCGCAACAAGTTTCACAGAACGAGTGCTGGTTTTTCATTTTACCTCGAACAGTGATGGGGTAAGTCCCAATGGTTTCGATCATGTTCGTGGTCTCAGCGTGGGATAGTGCTTTGTGACACAATGCGTTTTCCTGAATGCTCCTTCTCACGCGTGCTCTCGCGCGCGCAATGCGAACGCAGACACCGCATGATTCATTCGGATTCTGAGGGCCTCAGAATGGAATGGCAGTGTTGTGACACTGCGCATTTTCTTGAGTGCCCGCGCGCGCGCTCGCTGCCGTGTGCGCAACGCAAGCACATACATAATGGCCATCTCCTCTAGGAAATTTGACGATGGAAGGAGCAAAGTGTTTCACTAGTGTGATGCGGGTTTCAACGTGGAGTGACGCATGTTGCTGCTGCGCATTTACGTCGCTGCCCGCGCGCGCATGCGCGCGCCTGCGGTCGTCTCGCGCGCGGAATATAAGGAAAAGCCATGCATTGCCATTTCGATTTCGAAAGGTGAGTGGTGGCAGCAACTTGCTCACTCGCACCTCGAGGGCCTGGGCGGTGAGCCCCTCAGGATTCGACTGGCATCAGGGGTTTTCGCATTTCCGTTTTCGAGGTCGAGATGGCGATGCCGGACTGGTTTTTGACTTGCGCGCGCGAGGGCGAGCGCGAGCGCGCGCGCCTTCAGGCGCTGACTAATATGCGCAGCCTACCAAAGCATGATCCCACGTGGAGGCCTTCAGAGAACGAGTAACACATTATATGTTCACTTTTGTTTGTTCGAAATGAAAGTGGCTCTTTTTTTGCGCGTGTGCGAGAGCGAGCGCAAGCGCGCGGGCAATGGGCAGCTTGTGCAGTGCCACGGCGCCCATTCCATGTTCTGGCGACCACCGTGCGAGCGACGCATTTTTCTGAATTCAACTTGCGCAGTTACTTTGGCGACTATGTTTAGTGCCCTTTTTTTTCTCGCGGGGCGAGCGCCGTCGCGCGTTCGCGCGCGCTCGCCGGCGCCCTGGAAACTGCGCAGTGCTACGGCGCGAAGGCCTTCAGAAAACGAGCGGCATTTGTTCGTCATTGGGCCTCGAGTTTAAGATGGCCAGTCTCCCTCGGCTTCCGCGCTGCCTCGACGGAGCGCGCGCGCGCGAGCCAGTGGGGATGCGCGCGGCGCCGCGGCGCGTTGTCCCGCGTTGAGGCCTTCAGAGCACGACTGAAGCAATCTTCTGTTTACAACCAGCTCTCTTGAGGTTCAGATTGCAATTCCCCGGTGCTTCCCGCGCGCTGCGCGCGCGCCTGCCCGCGGGCAACGGGGAGGCGCATGGCGTCGCCGCGTGATATTCCGCGCTGGGGCCTGCAGAGTTAATTTCCATTCGACTTTCGAAGCCAGGAGGGACATTGCATCGATATAGCGTTGCGCGCGTTGCGCGCGCGAGAGTAGTCTCGCAGGAAGGGGCGCGTTTTGCGTCGCAGTCTATGATGCCGCGATGGGGCCATCAAAACACGCGTGGAACAATTGATCTCGACCATTAGTTTCCCCTGGCCAAATTGGCCATTCGCGATTCGCGTTGCGCGCGCGCCGTGAGAAACGACGCGCGTCGGGTCGCAGTGGCAGCGTCGCGTCGCGCTGTGGCGCAGCGCGCGCCATCGCGCTTCGCGCTCGAGCGCTGGGCGCCACAATAACTCGGCGCTCCTGCATCAGCTAACAACAGGCTTCCGCGCAATCCGCGCGCCCAGCGAGCGTTTTAACGCTGCGCTCATTTCAGGGGGCAGATCTTCTAGGATCTCCCATTTATCGGGAAATCATCCACCCCCGCCTCTTTGGCCCCGAGGGTTTTCGGACTGTGGGCGCTACGCGTCGCCCCTAATGCGGGGGGGGGGTTCTCGGGGCTGGGGGGCCTTTCGAGGCCGCCGAGACACTTTAATGACATGCGTCGTGGCGCAAGGAGAACCGCTTCCTCGCGTGTCCGGCAGGGGCCTCAGGCCCCCCTAGGAATGCCGAGATCTCTCCCCCCGCCAAGAGCCCGAGAGCCCCGCGCCGCCGCCGGGGCCGCGTCGGCCCCAGTGAGTTTTGGGAGAGGTGCCAATCGGGCGCGCGAGGACCCAGACATCCGAATTCTCGGGCGCGCCGTCGGGATGTCGCCCCGTGCGCCAATCCCCGTGCGCTCCGTTGTGGCGGGCGTTGGCGCCGCCCTGGCGACGGGGCCGGGCCCCCCTGCGAGGCCGCCGGTGCGTTCGAGACTTTGGCGATCGTCGCTTTGCGAGGGCTTCGATAAGACTGCGGGCGTGAAGTGGTCCGTGGGCGACGTCCTCGCCCGTCTGGGCCGCGCCGAGGAATGACCGGGCATCTGACGTCGCGCCGTCTGAGACGGTTGTGCTTCGCGGCTCTCGAGTCGCGGGCCCTCGAGAAGGACGAGGGGCGCTCGGCGCGCGAGGTGCTGGGGTCAGCCCGCGAGCCGGGTCGTTCCGCATGAGGGGCCAGAGAACGACGTGGCACCGACGCTGCGGCTATCCCCCCGCCGCCTCGGCCAGGTTCACCAGCCGCGGGAGAGGGTCGCGGCCCGCGGTGTCGCTGTTTCTTGGTCGCCCAAGATGCGGCTCGTCGCCGTCGTCAGAGCTGGGCGACAAGGCCCCGCCTGCGGCAGGGGTAGGGGCCGAGGCCCCATGTCAGAGCGAAGAGCTTACCGCCACCAGATCGCGACCGTCTGGGGGCCAGCTATGCCCGGCCACAGGCGCCTCGCCAACTTGCTGTGTCAGTGGATGTCGAGCAGTCCGCCAATGGCGAGCAGGTTGGGCGCGCGTGCTTCGCCCCGCATCGCTAAGGCCAGAGGCCCTTGCCAGACGCCTTGGAGGCGCTGGGTGCCCCCAGGTCCTCTTCCCTGAACGAGGCAGCCTAGCAGGCTTAGTTCAGCCCTCGGCGCTCTTCTCAATCGTCGCCAACCTCGAGGCGGCGGTGGGAGTTCTGCCCATCGGGTGCAACATGTCTTGTGTGGGCCACGCTGCGTGATGCAATGCACCGAGTGCCGACTTGACGTGTCAGTTCCGTGGCGCATGCAATATATATATATATATATATATATATATATATATATACACACATGTGTATGTGTATATGCATCTACTACAGTGTACCTAGCGTGGCGCAAGGCAGCAGAGGCGATCTGAGCTCCCCCAGTCCACATCGCGGCTGAGGGGCCGCCGCCCTCGGTGACCCGCGACCCGCGCGCCAGATCTTTTTGATTTCTGGCGCGGTCGGCAGCCTCAGCATTGCGCTGATGCTCCAAGGCGTCGCGAGCCCGAGGGTGGTTCGCGCCCATGAGGTCCTCGGCGCCGTCAGCGCGGCGATGGCCGGGATCAGAGGCACGGGAGGCGGGCGTAATTGGCATCCCTGGGACTCTGTCAGGAATGTGCTCCCACCGTCGAGGAATCCTCGGAGGGGCCCTCGGGGTGCCATCCGAGGCGCGAGAAGCGCGCGGCGCATGGGGGAAACGGCTGGCGCGCGCGAAGAGGGGGCCGACCAGGGAGCTCGAACGCGCGGCTTCAGACCCCCGGCCCCCGTCAGAATAGCGCGCCGTCTTCGGCCCTCAGGATCCAGACGGCAAGCTCAAGGCGACGGCCGTCGCGCCGTCTGCCCGTTGCCGCTGAGGCCCTTCTCTGAGAGGAGCTACAAACCAGTGTGCTCGAGACGGGAGTTCAGCGGAAGGTTTTTTTATACGCAGAAAAGGGGCGAGCCAGCCTGAGATCTCCAGCTACCGCGCCGCCCCCCCCCTCCCTCCGAGCGCTTCGAGTCGACGCGTTGATGTCCCTCAGAGTGGACATGGTTCGCGGGGTCTCGGAGTCGAGGATGGAGGTTCGAGCAGGGGTGGGGGTGCGTTATTTTTTGATTGGCCCAGGGCTGTGAGTATTCCTACAGGCGTCGACGGATTCCTAGAGGATTCCTCAGTCTTCCTGCGGCTTCCTGCCGCCTCCTGAAGGATTCCTGAAGCTTCCTGAGAGATTCCCGAGGTTTCATCGGGTTCCTGGAATTTCCGTTGGGCTTCTCAGGCCTGGGCATTCCTGTGGGTCTTCCCCAAAGGATTCGTGACGATGGTTGCAGGCTTGCTGCCAGTTCCGACATGGCGTGCGAGGACTCCAGGTGGGCCCTCCAGAAGTCGCGCGCGAGGGCGCGGAGGCGTGCGAGCGCGCGCGCTCGCGCGCGTGAAACCCACGCGCAGCAACGCGCGCACAAACACACAGGCACACACACACACACCTACCCTCGCACCAACGCGCCAACACACCCACGCGCCAACGCCCCCGCGCACTCACCGTCCACGCGCTAGCGCACGCACTTACATTCGCACTCGCACCCGCAGTTGCAGCTAAATCCGCATCCACAGTCAAATTCGCATCCACGCTCGCATTCACACTTCCATTCGCGTCTACATGTGCTGCCGATCTCTCATTCGCATTCACACTCTCGGTCGCATTTGCAAGTGCATGCACATGCTCATTCGCGTCCAGCTGCCCAGGTATCTTCGCATGGAAATCCGAATTCGCATTCACATGCGCATCCATATGCTCATGCCCATGCGCATTCAGATCCCGAATTTCATTCGCAGTCGCAGTCGCATTCGCAGTGCCATCCACATCCACATTCGCATGTACCCTCACGTTCGCGTTCGCGCTTGTACTCATATTCGCACCCGCGCTCGCACTCACACTCCACTCGCACTCGAATTGACATCCGCATTCACACTCGCACTCACACTCGCACTCTCGCACGCACGCACGCGCTCACCCGCGCGCGTGCAAACGCGCACGCGCGCGCGGTCGCTCGGGCTCAGGCCAGGGCCTCGGGGCGCGCGCGGCGGGCCCGCGGCCTCTCCGATGCCCGCGACGGTCGACGCGCGCCGCGGGCCTTCGAGGCCTCCTGGGGGCTGCGTCGGCCTGCCACGGGCGGCGGTCGCCGACCTGGCGAGCGGGCCCCGCGGTCAGCCCCCGACCGACCCCCATCTTCTTTCCGGCGCTTGTTTCGACGGCTCCGCCGATGCTACCGCGGCTGGCCTGCCATTGCGAGCCGCCCCCGCAGCGCGCGCCGCCGCGCGCGCCGCTGGCGCGCCCGCGCTGCCGACGCCGGCGGCGCCGAGAGGATTGACGCGGCGGAGGCAGTTGCCGCGGTGCTCGACGACGGCGGGGCGGGCAAGCTGCCCGCGGCGCGCCCGCGCCCGCGCGCTGCCGGGCCTTCCGCGGGCGTGGCCCGCCCCGCTAGCGCCCCCCCGCCTCGTTGATCGCCCGGGGCAGGGCTCGGCGGCAACGGGGGGGCGCCGCGGCGACGGGGGCAGGGCTCGAGCTTCGCGAGCGCGGCCCTTCGGGGGCCGTGGGCGCCCTCGAGCAGACGGCGCCGCGAGCTGCGAGGTGCGGGGCGCCGCCTGGGGACCTTGTGTATCCGAGGCTGTCGGCGGCGGTGTAGTGGAGAGCTGCCCGCGTGCCGGTCGCGATGGCGACCTGGCGCGCTGGGCCGTGGTTTCCATGTTGTTCGGGCTTCGAGCGCGGAGAGCAGCCTTTTGGTTGTTTGGGGCTTGCTGGCCGCCCCCGCGCAGGGCTCAGTAGCGCAGCGTGAGCGCGCGCGAGCGCGCGCTCAAATATTCCTGCGCGCGCTCGCAGGCACGCGCGCGCGCACGCGCGCGCGCGCGCCCGCGCCCGCCCGCGCGCAAACACACGCACGCACAGAAGCGCACGCACGCGCGCGCACGCAAATACACGCGCGCACAGACAGACACACTCGAGCACGCGCGCGCGCGGGCCAATGCGGCCGCGCGCCCGCGCACTGATCGACAATGGGCGCCTCATGCATGCTGGAACGCTGGGCCTTGGGGGCGATGAAGTGGTCGACGCAGGGCCCTGGCAGCAGCTGGTGGCAAGTGACTTCGCCAGGGGCCCAACAAGCTGCGTCGAACCTCTTGATTCAGTCCTTGTGGACGAGCTGCGCCGCCGCCGCGTGAAGTCGCTCCCGAGGATCCAGGCGTGGCCGCGCCTCTCCACCGTGCGCGGGGAGCTGGACATCTCGGCGAGGTGGGCGGCGTTGGCTGCCGAGGTGGATTCCCCCGTGCGCAGGCCGGGGGGCGCGCGGGCGACTCCTTTTGGATCCCCCTTCCCGTCGGCGCCGCGGTCCGACTTCGAACGCGGGGAGCAGCCCGTTGGTCCTCTGGGGCGCGCTGGCCGCTCCTCTGCGGGGTCCAAACACTCGCGCGCGCGCACGCGGGCGCGCGCACGCACGCGCGCGCACGCACTCACACGCACACGGAACCACGCACACGCATACTCACACACAAACGCACACATGCACACACGCACACCCACAGGCACACATGCGCACATGCACACACGCGCATACGCACACGCACACACGCACGCACTCACGCTCACGCTCACGCGCGCACGCGCACTCTTGACGAGATGACCCTGAGAGGCACAGGGCCGACGGCACAGCGCAGGGGCGTCAGGATAAGGCGTGTGTGAGAAGAGGGGGCACAGCTGCTAGGGGGAAGCTGCAGCTCCCCGCCTAGCAGCGCGGACGCCGCCCCGTACCTTGTCCGGGAACCCCTTTGAGAACGGGGGCATACCCAGGGGAGGGGCGCAGGCGTCGGCGCAGGATTTCGATCATGTCGTCCGACGGAACACCCACGAAACACCCCTCCTCCTCCTCCTCCTCGTCCTCCTCCTCCTCCTCCTCCTCCTCCTCTTCTCTCCTCCTCTCTCTCCTCCTCCTTCTCCTCCTCCTCCTCCTCCTCCTCCTCCTCCTCCTCCTCCTCCTCCTCCTCCTCCTCCCCCTTCGACGTTGACGACGACGACGCCCCGCTGCCGCGCCGCAGCCGGAGCTCTCCCTGCGCCGCCCCGCGGCGCCGCGCCGCGCCGCGCACGCGCGCCAGCCCAAAGAGCAGCAATGGCCCGGCTGGCGCGAGGAGGTGGCGGGGCCTGGGGGGGGGCGAGCGTCGCGGAGGAGGAGGAGGAGGAGGAGGAGGAGGAGGAGGAGGAGGAGGAGCAGGAGGAGGAGGAGGAGGAGGAGAAGGAAGAGGAGGAGGAGGAGGAGGAGGAGAACGAAGAGGAGCAGGAGGAGGAGGAGGAGGAGGAGGAGGAGGAGGAGGGATACCGCGGCTCGTCGTGCAGGGTTCTCGTCGCCACCGCCGGATTCGCCCTGAACTTGTGGGTGGACTGCACCCTGGGAGAGGTCCAGGGGTTCGAGCTGGAAGAGGAACAGGTGCCGATATTGTTACCCTTGTCTCGTTTTAGCGGTTTCGGGGCTCCCTGGGAGGCCGTCGCCTCCACCGCTGGATTCGCTTCGAAGTTCTGCTCGCAGCGCACCCCGTGAGTGGTCCTGGCAGTAGCGGTATCGATACTTCTTGGGTTCCCCAGGATGTGGAGGAGGAGGAGGAGGACGAGGAGGAGGAGGAGGAAGAGGAGTAATAATAATAATAAGAACATTATTAGAAAACGAGTACGAATGATAGTACGAACACTGCCACTAATAATAATCGTATGGGTGCAAATGCGATTCTTTGTGCTAATGCCAAGATGAATAATCAGGATGCTAAGACTCGTAATTATGATAAACTTAATGCTAAAACTACGAGTGCAAATATTAGTACTATTACTAATAGTGGTAGATGATAACAATAACTGTACAATGAGGGGGAGGATGAGGAATAGGAAGCGGATTTGAAGGAGGCCTTTGAGCCAGGGCCACCATGTTAAGTCTAGCACGCGGTATACGTAAGTATAACCATACTTGCGCTTGGAGCCGTAACATCATTCCTATGTACCTTTCACAGGTGATCATGACTTGTGCGTTCACTTCGTCAGCTCTCCGTGGCCAGCCATTAGGAGCAAGTCCCTCATCAATTTTCTCCTCCATTTCTCTCTGCTTCTGACCTCTCTCCCTGGACTCCTCCTCCTTCCTGCTCCTCATGCTCTTTCTCCTCCTCCTCCTTTCCCTCCTCCTCTCCCTCCTCCTCCCTCTCCTCCTCCTCCTCCTCCTCCTCCTCCTCCTCCTCCTCCTCCTCCTCCTCACTGTCCTCTTTCCTGTGTAGCACGGCTCAAGTTTTCGGCGGACTGCGGTGGAGTGCGGAGGAGGAACGCGGAGAATGATGAGGAGAAGGCGGAGGTCGCCACGACTTCTGCCACGCTCCGCACCCGGCGAGAGCAAGCCCGTAATTCATGTGAGAGCGCGTTTCGAATCGAGGATGTCTGCTGAGAGCCTCGATCCCGTGAGGACCAGCATCTTCAGGAGGAGAAAGAACACACAGACACAATTAATCGTCGATTCCCAAAGAAAATATGGGAAAATATGGGCAGTGGGCGGGAAGACAGAAACCCCGAAAATATAGGAAAATATGGGGAACCCTTTTATTTGTGTGTATTTACTTTGTGTGTCCTTGGGCCCCTTCACATCCGTGCTCGCAGTCTGATAGCACACGGGCAGGTCCGCCTGCGGTCGCGGGCCTCGAGTCTCCGCGACCGGAGATGCGAGTGCGCAGACGTTGCAGGGAGGAGGACGAGGAGGGCTCACGCACCAGTCTTCGGGGCGGAGCCGGCCCCATCACGCAGCGTCCAGGAGGACGGCGACGAGGGAACATGCGAGGACGAGGAGTGTGAGGGGGGAAACATGGTCGGGAGGAGGAGGAGGAGGAGGAGGAGGACGAGTAGGGGAGGGGAGAGAGGCGATAACGAGGAGGGGGAGGAGGAGGAGGAGGAGGAGGAGGAGGAGGAGGAGGAGGAGGAGGAGGAGGAACAATAGGAGGAGGAGGACGGGAGGGAGGAGGGAGGACGAGAATGGGGAGGAGGGATGACGACGAGGTGGGTGGCTTTCCCGTCCTTAATTTTGACCGGGTACAAGCAAGTCATGCGGCGGTGCGAGGGTTTTGAGTCTCCCGTCCCCTTGTCTCCCCTTACCTCCGCTTTGCTTCTTCCGTCTCCTTCCTGCCCATCCAGCCTCACCTTCGGTTTTCTGGCTTCGGCCAGTGTCTTCCGACAGGGGGCAACGGGTTTGATAATCATTGCACTTCGCGTTTCCACGACCCGCCATGGTTGTGGACCTTTCTTTGTGAGTTGAGTTTCATAATTCATACCCTGGCGTGCCTGGCTTTCCGCCAGCTCGTTGCGTTCGCTCACGCTCGTGTGACGGCTCGTCGCTTCGTTGCCGCTGTCACCTCATCTTTCTTTGTTCTCTTCCCTCCCCTCAATCGGCGGCGAGCGAGGGGGGGAAGTGAGAAGGGGCGGGTCCTCTCAGAAGGCTCGGAAGTACCCCAGATTTCTGAGAAGTTGTTATTTCGCCTCCCCCGAAGGCAGAACAAACCTCTCGGAAGGCGCGAGGGCTTCTGAGAAGTCTTGCCAGGTTTTTCGAACGCGCCGATTTCGGTCGGTTTTTCCTTAGGCCCCTCACGAAGCATTCTTCCCTGGAGGTTCCTGAGCGCAGTGGTTGAAAAAAGGAAGGGCGGAAGAAGGTCGTCGAAAGTAAAACCGGGGGCCGCCTCCGGCGGCGGAAGCAGCAGACGCCAGCGGAAGCTCGGCGGATGGCGGCGGAAGTAAAAGCCGTGCCCCCAAGCGATGAACACGTTTTTGAATTCAGGGTTTCCGAAATCGCCCATGTAGCATGACTTCTTATGGTATGCGTCTGCTGCAGGTGGTTTCGGTAGCAAATCCTGGGGGTCTCGTGCGCTCTCTCAGTTTTGTCCTGCGTCGACTGGCATCTCGTTGTCGATGGGATAGCGCCGATGCTGCGTCGACGAGCGTCGATTCAGCGTCGACTTAGCGTCGGTGGGCATCACTCGGCGCTGACTCGCACGAGCCAACAAGATGGTATGGGGAGCCCCCACGAGTTGCCCCCCGAAGGCGGCAGGGCGCAGCAGAGGCAGGCAGGGCCCCCCCCCTCCACCCCTCTTGGGCGGGAGCCGGGCGGCGAGCCTCGTGTCGCGCGACCTGCTAATGGCGATGATGGTGGTGGTGGTGATGATGACAAACATGTGGGGGTGATGACTAGGGGGGGGGATATCATGGCGGGGGCCATGATCTTTCCCCAGATTTCATGGCGCCTCTTCTTATTCCATTACGTCCCTGGCCCCCCCGCTGGGCCGCGCACATGCCGCCGCTCCTGATTTGCACCCCCCCCTCTTGGGCACCCCCCTCTTGGCCGCTCCCGAACATGATGAAGCTGATGGTGATGATTGTGGTGATGATGTCGGTGCTGGTGGCGATGATGACGAGGATGACGACGATGACGATGACGACTATGACTGTCATTGTGATGATGGTGGTTGTGCTGCTGGTGCTGTTGAGGATGCTGCTGCTGATGCTGATTCTGGTGATCATGATTATGGTGATAGTGATGATGTTGATGATGATGGTTATAATGATGATGATGCTGATGATGATGATGATGACGATGATGATGGTTGTGGTGGTGATGATAATGATGATGACGATGATGATAATGAGGATGATGATAATGAGGATAACGAGGATGAGGACGAGGATGAGGATGAAGATGATCATGCTGATGATGCTGATGATAATGATGCTGATGATGATGAGGTTCAAGTTGATGGCGATGCTGATGCTGCTGCTGATGATGGCTATGGCGATGTTGATCGCGATGATGATGATGGTTGTGCTTGTCCTGCTGGTGCTTCGGCTGCTGATGCTGAGGACGCTGGCGATGATGATGATGATGATGATGCTGATGATGATGATGATGGTGATGCTGATGCTGATGATGATGATGATGATGATAGTGACGATCCTGATGACGATGATGATGCTGATGCTGATGATGATGCTTATGTTGTTTATGATGGTGATGATGATGATGATGCTGATGATGATGATGATGATTATGATGATGATGATGATAATGATGATGATGATGAGGCTGATGATGATGATGGTGATGGTGATGGTGGCGATGATGACGATGCTGACGACGACGACGATGGCGACTATGACTATCATGGTGATGATGATGGCGACGATGATGATGCTGCTGACGCTGATGATGAGGATGCTGCTGCTGTTGATGATTATGGCGATGGTGATGATGGTGTTGGTGATGATGGTGATGATGTTGGTAATGGTGATGATGCTGGTTGTACGCTGATGACGGTGGTGGTGGTGGTGATGATGATGCTGATTATGAGGATGATGGTGATGGTGTTGAGGAACATGAGGATGAGGACGAGGATGAGGATGAATATGACGATGGCGACTGCGAGGATGAGGATGGGGACGAGGACGAGGATGAGGAGGAGGATGATGAGGATGAGGATGGTGATGCAGATGATTATGGTGATGTTGGTGAGATGATGGTGTTTGCGCTGGTGTTGGTGTTGAGATTGGTGTTGGTGTTGAGATTGGTGTTGAGATGATGGTGTTTGCGCTGGTGGTGGTGACGATGATCATGATGATGCTGAGATTGGAGTTGATGGCGATGCTGATGTTGCTATTGATGATGAATATGGCTATGTTGATCGTGATCATGATGATTATGATTTTCCTGTTGGTGCTTCGGCTGCTGATGTTGATGACGTTGGCGATGATGATGATGCTGCTGATTATGATGACGATGCTGATGATGATGCAGATCATGTTGTTTATGATGATAATGATGATAATGATGATGCTGATGCTGACCATGATGCTGGTGATGCTGATGATGATGATGATGGTGATGATGATGATGATGACGATGATGATGATGATGATGATGATGATGATGATGATGATGATGATGATGATGATCAGGCGGAGGAGGAGGAATCTGATGAGGAGGATGCGGAGGAAGGTCCAAGGAGGAGGAGGGGGAGGGGGAAGGGGAGCTGGTGAATGCAGATCGGAGGCGAACAGGAAGCGGCAACGATGAGGAGGGAGGGAAACGACGAGACGTAAGAGGAGGAGATAGCAGGGTTCCACGCGGGTGCCACGCGGGCACATAGCATGGTTCGGCTGCATCGTGTGTCTTCCGCCATGTGGCTTTGCCATGCGTTGAGGGCGGAAAAGAAGACAAGCAGCATTGAGCAGGGGAAAACATACGACCGCCCTCGCCAGGGAGGGGAGGAGCCGTTGTGCTGGCCTCTGCGGTGCAGCTGGGAGGGTGCGCCGCGCCGTTCGTTCCGTTCTCCGACGTCGAGGACCGACTCTCTTCTGGGCTGGCCAGTGAGTGCTGCGCGTTATGAGTGCTCCATCAGGTCCCAACCGACGACTCGAGATTGCTCCGCACTCGACCGTCCATCCGATACTCGACGCTCGATTCTTGTTCTGCGTGCGCACTTATTTTCGAGCACTTGTTTTCGAGCTGGCTGTTGTGAATCTGGCGGTGTGCAGAGCTGCACGCATGCTGGCAGGGTCCAGCGAGCAGTTGTCGCCGCATTCCTCGTCAGATCTCCGACGGAATGCTTGCTTCGGTCCGCGGGCCGCAGTGCTCTCGACCCCCTCCCCCACCTTCTTGCGCCCTTCCTGCGACTCTGGCAGGTTCCGTGCTAAACACTACCTCGTTCCGTGCGGTTTGGGTCACAGCCCTATGCCATTCGCATCGTTGGGCCACCGTGTCCTTCAGGGTGGAGGCTCCAGGAAACTGGGCCCACCCAGAGCCATATTACCTCAAGTTATCCCTCCTCCTCCCCCTCCTTTTCCTCCTTTTCCTCCTTCTCCTCCCTCCTCACTCCTCCGGAAGCCCCCGAAGCCGAAGCTGGGGGAGAGCGCTCGGCCTGAACGACGTCAGTCCTACGGAGGTCTGGGCCGTCATCTTCTCCTCTGCGAGACCGCCGGGCCTGAACGACGTCAGTCATCAGGATATCTGGGCCGTCATCTTCTCCTCTGCGAGAACGCTGGGCCTGAACGACGTCAGTTCTCCAGAGGTCTGGGCCGTCAGCTTCTTCTTTGCGAGAAAGCCGGGCCTGAGCGAAGTCTCCGCCCCCAAAAATATGCGCGGGCACCCCACAATAGCTTGTTTGTGGGCCTCAGGGGAGAGCGGCGGTGCATGGATCACCACTGAGAGCCAGCGATTGTATATACCCGCCACCCTCCCTGAAGGCACGGGCAAAAGTATTCGGCGGGTGTCTGTGTACTGTGTACACCTTGCGGGGTCAGGACGAAGACACATTCGTTCCAGAGCGTTCCGGAACGCTCTGATAAGGCCGCGGCGCCCGTGACATCCTCCAACGCCGCTGGATCTCAGAGATTCTCGATTTATCTTTATCACAATGTGTCTTCGTCCTGGCTTCGTCTCAGAATATGAGTTCGGTCGCACATCATCGGAACCTGGCATACCCTCTTGATTACGCCTCTACCGTCGATTGGCGTCGATCAGCGTCTGGGAGTCGATGAGGTAGCGCCGATCTAGCGTCGGCTAGCGTCGATCAGCGTCGACTAGCGTCGCTTTAGCGTCGATTGGCGTCGATTCGCAAGAGCCGACATGATGGTATGGGAGTCGCCCACAAGTTGCCACCAGAAGGTCTGGGCCACCGTCTTCTTCGTGCCGTGCGCCCCCCTCCGGCCGCGGGGGGCCGGGTTGTGGCGGCCAGGGGGTCCTGCGCGCCCTCGCGGGGGCCCCTTCTTCAAGAGCCGCTGGGACACGCGCGACGCTGCCATCGCTGGGGAAACGAGAAGTGGCTCGGGAGCGGGTGTGGAATCGTCCGCGAGAGGAGGAGGAGGAGGAGGAGGAGGAGGAGAGGAGTAGGAGGAGGAGGAGGAGGAGGAGGAGGAGGAGGAGGAGGAGGAGGAGGGAGGAGGAGGAGGAGGAGGAGGAGGAGGAGGAGGAGGAGGAGGAGGAGGAGGAGGAGGAGGAGGAGGAGGAGGAGGAGGAGGAGGAGGAGGAGAGGAGGAGGAGGAGGGGAGGAGGAGGAGGGAGGAGGAGGGAGGGAGGAGGGAGGAGGGGGAGGGGGAGGGGGAGGGGGAGGAGGAGGAGGAACAGGTAGAGGAGGAGGTAGAGGAGGAGGAGGAGGAGGAGGAGGAGGAGGAGGAGGAGGAGGAGGAGGAGGAGCTCTTGCTGGAAGCGTGGCGGCCTCTCGAGGAGGCAGGCGCTCGAGCGCTCCAGTCCGACCCGACCGCCCTGGAACTCTGCCTTGCGCCGCACCTGTGCACCGCGGCAGCGCGCAGGGAGCGGGCGCGCCGTCGAGACAGGCTCGTGCGGGGGCGTGAGCTCTACACGTTGTTCATGTCTAATTCTTCGGAAGTTTTTTGATTTTTTTGGGGGCCAAGATCCTTTCATTTCTGATTGTTCTATCCTGGGCCTCTGGCCACTAGGGGGCCAGGAACAATTAGAAACGAGCACACTTAGAAAGGAGCACGATTAGAAATGAACGACGTGTACTCGGCGGCGCCCCCCCCCGATTCCAGTCTTAAGTCGGGCATGCCCCTCGACAGGCGGAGCATTCAGAAGCGGTACAACAAACATAGCATGGGGACTACTTGGACTACTTTGCGAACATGACTCTGGCTGTGTTTGTGCATGTTTGACATGTTTTTCATTCTTCGGCCAGCATCCCCTGGTCGGGGGGGCATGCCCGACCTGATATTCCGGTCGGGTGTGAGGCTCTTCTCGTCGCTCGACCCCGGCCGCTGCTGGGTCGGCGGCGCACCGCTCGGTGAGCCGGGGACTGCCCGCCCCTGGGTTTTCTGGGGAGCCTCTGGGAGCCCTCGGGCCGCCCAAGGTGGGCCCGGTCTGGTGCAGGCTGCGGTGAGCTGCTGCGGTGGCTGGACGCGCGCCCCTGACGTCCCGACATACACACACCACACACCACACACCACACACGACACGCCACACACCACACACCACAGACCACACACCACACCACACACCACACACCACACACCACACACCACACACCACACACAACACACAAACACACAAACACACACAAACACACAATCACACACACATACACATATACACACGTACACACAAACACACATATTCACATACACACATACACATACAAACGTACACACATACACACATACACACATACACTCACGCAAATACACACATACACACATATACACACACGCACACACACTCGCTTCAAGCCCAACCATGTTACATGCGCAACTATATCTGCATGTGTTTGCCATGTGTACATACGTATGGGCATACATACACATGTCCACACACGTATATGTTTACACATATATATATATATATGTATACACCTATATATATATATAGACATGTGTATATGTATGCCTGCATCTGCAAGAGTGCGCTGGCGCTTGGCGCCATGCGTCCTGGTCCCTCAATGTCGGCCTGCGGGCGGAAACATTTTTCATAACAACGAGACAAGAGCATCGCTAACTCATTGCCGCCGCCCTCGTCGCCGTTCTGTTATGTCGTTTCTTCTTCCCTCGTGTTGATATGGCTCTTCCTCGTTCTCGTTTTACCCTTCAAGTCCCTCCTTGTCCTTTTTTTTGGGGGGGGGAGGGGGGCTTGCCCTTTCTTGGAAAGCCTCTTGGAGGCATTGCGAACTCTTTTTTTGGGGGGGGTTCTTGTGATCTCAGGAAGCCTCCTGGGCGCCTTTGGGGGCATCTGGGACTTTCTCGGGCCTCATTGCTGCGAACCACGGTCTCCCTCAACGACTGGGTCACGATTGGGAGTGCTTCGGGGGGAGGGCTCCTATCTTGGGTCATCATTGGGCTCTCTTCGGGTCCTGTTGGGCAGTCGTGGTGCAGTCTTGGACTGTCCGTAGGCCCCTTTCGGTCGTTTGATCGTTTGATCGGATTTCTGGGGCCTCGTCGGCAGTCTCGGACTCCTGGGGTACCGAAGAAACGAGTATTCCAAAATCGCAGTCAAACAATCGGGCAATGTTTTGTCTCTTACGTTGGGCGGGCCTCTTGAGGGTGTCCCCTGGGCCGCCTTCGGGTGTCTGGTGGGGGGTGTCCGCGATGCCAGTGGTTCGTCTCTGCCACGTTGGCCACGGAGTGCACGTTTTACTTGAGAGGTTTTGCGGTCGTCCCATTACTCTGCCTCTCGTGTCTCCCCTTCCCCAAAAACCTCCTCCTCCTCCGCCTCCTCCTCCTCCTCCTCCTCCTCCCTCCTCCTCCTCCTCCTCCTCCTCCTCCTCCTCCTCCCTCCCTCCTCCTCCTCCTCCTCCTTCTCCTCCCCCAAACACCTCCGACCGCTTTGGGCCCGCTGGTGAGGTCCGGCAGGCCCCCCCACCCCGCCCAGCGCACCCATCCGAGCGCCGAGGAGCTGAAACCGCAGAGGCTGCACGACTTCTGCGAGGCTGCTCGCGGCGTCGTCGTCGTCGTCGTCGTCGTCGTCGTCGTCGTCGTCGTCGTCGTTGTCGTGAGCCTGCCCTTCTTTGCCGCCTGTCTACCGCCGCGGCAGCTGCTGCTGCTGCTGCTGCTGCTCTTCCACCTATTCCTCCCCCGCAATGGTCCGCTCCCATCTCTGCCTACCCCCATATCCCTCCTGTGTTTTCCTCCTCCTCCTCCTCCTCCTCCTCCTCCCCCTCCTCCTCCCTCATCATTCCTCCTCCTCCTCCTCCTCCTCCTCCTCCTCCTCCCTCATCATCCTCCTCCTCCTCCCCCTCCTCCTCCTCCTCCTCCTCCTTCTCCTCCTCCTCCTCCTCCTCCTCCTTTTCCTCCCTCATCATTCCTCCTCCTCCTCCTCCTTCTCCTCCTCCTCCTCCTCTCTCCTCCTCCTCCTCCTCCTCCTCCTCCTTCCTCCTCCTCCTCCTCCTCCTCCCTCATCATTCCTCCTTCTCCTCCTCCTCCTCCTCCTCCTTCTCCTCCTCCTCCTCCTCCTCCTTCTCCTCCTCCTCCTCCTCCTCCTCCTTCTTCTCTCTCAAGGTCCCACGTCTTGCCTGCGGCAGCGCGGAGCAGCCGGAGGCCCCCCCCGCGGCCCAGGCCCTCGGGAGCCGCGCCCTGCCTCCCGCCTGCGTCCGCGCCAGAGGGCGATGCCCCAGGGTTATGTCGGGCGTGTCCCCCTACAGGGGGATTTTCGACGAAAAAATGAGAATCCCCCCAGAATATTCCAAAAAGGCGGAAACATATTCAAAAAATAGCCCCCAGACAATTTTTGGAGTATTTTTGGATTATTTTTGGGGTATTTTTACTTTTTCGTTGAAACTCCCCCTGTAGGGGGACAGGCCCGACATAAGCCCAGGGGCGATGCCCAGGGGTCCCTCGAGAGCCCGGGCCCTCGGGAGCCCGCCGGTGCTCGGAGAAGCGCAGGGAGAGGGTCCCTGCTCCTGCCGCTGCTCTTGCCCCAGGCAGGATCGCGTCGTAACGAAAGTCAGGGCGGAGGTTTTTGTCGCTATTTCTGGCCCCCGAGGGGCCCTCGCCAGGCCCCGGGGCCGTCAAGAAACGACCGAGGATGAGAAGCCAGTCGCAGGGAGAGGGTCGGGATTTCCAGGGACGCCGTCCTGAAAAAATCAAGGCGTCGCACGTCTGGGTCTGATGTCGCTTCTGATGTCAGTCTCCTCGCTCCTGGCGATGGCGTTCCTTTCGAGCGGAGCCGGTTCCCACCATCGCCCTGCAGCTCGAGCGGGCCAGCCTATGCTGATGATGGGCATGCCGATGACGAGGACGCCTGCGACGACGAGAGCATCCAGCGCCTGGCGACACAGTTTTTCATACCAAGCCCACTCACTGCAGGACAGCCGTGTTCAAATCCGTACCCAACACGGCCGACGAGGTAGCCCGCCCCTTCACGGAGCTGCTCGCGGCCCACGGCGCGTCGGCGCCCAAGTTTGTTGATGGCAGCCGTGATCTCCCTGGCCATATGAACGCATCTGCTGGTAAGCAAATGGGCTGCTATTGCTGTTGCTGTTGCTTGTGCTTGATGCCGTCGTCCCGCCCGCGGCCCAGCCCACGACCCGCCCGCGACCCACCCGCGACCCGCCCGCGACCCACCCGCCACACACCCCGCGACCCAACCACGACCCACCCCGCGATCCACACGCGACCCGCCCGCGACCCACCCCGCGATCCACCCGCCACCCACCCAAGACCTACCCGCGACCCACCCGCGACCCACCCCGCGACCCGCCCGCGACCCGCCCGCGACCCACCTGCGACCCACCGCACCACCCGCCCGCGACCCGCCCGCGACCCACCCGCGACCCAACCGCGACCCACCCGCGACCTTTCGGCGACCCACCCGCGACCCGCCCAACCGCGACCCACCCGCGACCAACCTTTCGGCGACCCACGCGCGACCCGGCCCGCGACCCACCCGCGACCAACCCGCGACCCACCCGCGACCCACCCGCCACACACCCCGCGACCCACCCGCGACCCACCCCGCGACCCACCCGCGTCTCGCCCGCGACCCACCCCGCGCCCGCCCCTTCTCTTTTACACGCTTTTGCGCGTTTCATTCAATGCGGAGGATGTTTGGGAAGAGATCTTGACTTTTACCTTGCTCTGGCGGGCCGTCTCTGCTTGCACAAGGGCCCTCTTTGAAGATCATATGCTCCCAGGGAAGCTCATTCCGCTCTTCGGTAGCAGCCCTCTGTCGGATGTAACCAGGACCTTGGGCAAGGGGAGCCAGTTAGTGACTTAACCCCGAACCCCCCAAATAGACCAGAGTCGCTCAACCTGGTCTGCCGTAGCTGGTGTTTCCTCGGTCGGCGGCAGTTCGTGTCAGCGGAATGGGGCGAGGGGGGCGCCGCGCATAGCGCTAAACCAGGCTTCGCTGAGCGCAGTCTTGCCAAACGTCCAACTTTGGACTGACTGCCAGACGCCCTCAGGCCAAGAGGAAAAAGGTGCGTCTGTTACGGAAGAAGGAGGAGGAGGGAAGGAAGGAGGCGGCCTGCGGGGCCAGGCTCAGTGAGCGTATCGGCCCCGATCCGCCTTGCGTGCAGGGGTGAAGATTTGAGGAGAAAGCCCTGGTCCTGCCAAGCGCCCGACTTTGGACACACGGGACTACACACCCAACCCCGTTGTCGTGGGCAGTGGAGGGCGCTGGGGGCGAGCGGTGGGGGCAGTCTTTTGCAAGCCACGAGAATCGAAGGGGGGAACAAAAACAGCATGAACGGCCGGAGCGAGGGTCGATGGGGCGACGGCCGAGCGGGGGGCCCTCCCCACCCCCATCCTCCTCCTCCTCCTCCTCTTCCGCCTTTTCCTCCTCCTCCTCCGCCCCCTGTTCCTCCTGTGCCTCCTGTTCCTCCTCCCCCTTCTCCTCCTCCTCCTCCTCCTCCTCCTCCTCCTCCTCCTCCTTCTCATCGAAGGGAACTTTGGGCGTTCCGCGTGCATTTCTTGGATCAGTGCTGGGGGCCCCTGGCGCGATCCGCGCGCCAGGGAGGGGGGCCAGCGCAGGCCCGAGGGATCCGCGCGGAGCGCCGACAGGGTCTGCTTATGCCAGTGATTGCTCCTCACTAACTAGATGGGCAGCAGCAGCACCACCACCAGCAGCACCAGCAGCAGCAATAACAGCAGTAGCAGCAGCAGCAGCACCAGCAGCAACAGCAGCCAGGGCAGGACCTAAACGCTGTGTTGCTGGACTTCGGCCGTGTTTGTTTGTTGTTTTTTGTTGTTTTTTTTCTTTGAGCGGGGACACAGGAACACATGTGGAGCCAAACAAACAACACATCGACAACACAACGACACACCATGTTTAGGTCCAGCCATGGCAGCAGCCAACAGCAGCAGTAGCAGCAGCAACAGCAGCAGCGGCAGCAACAGCCAGGGCTGAACTTACACGCTGTTTGTTTGTTGTGTCTCGTTCTGGCAGGGAGGTACAGGAACACATGTGGAACACAACCCATAACAAAACAACACGAACCGGCCGACAACTTGTAGGTCTAGCCCTGGCAGCAGCAGCACCAGCAGCAGCAGCACCACCACCAGCAGCAACAGCAGTAGCCAGGGCTTGCCTTAAACGCTGCTTTGCTGGACTTCTGCTGTGATGTTCTTCGTTTTGGCAGGGAGGTACAGGAACACATGTGGGGAAACACAAAAACACAACGAATCCAAAACGAAAAACAACGTTGAGGTCGAGCCCTTGCAGCAGCAGCAGCAGCAGAAGCAGCAGCAGCAGAAACACCTCCATCATCATCAGCAGCAGCAGCAGCTGCAGCCAGGGATTGACCTAAACGCTGTGTTGCTGGACTTTGGCTGTGTTTTGTTTTTCGTTTCGGCAGGGAGGTCAGGAAAACACCTGGAGCAACACGAACGACAAAACGAACAACAACGTTTAGGTCCAGCCCTGGCAGGAGCAGCAGCAGCAGCAGCAGCAGCAGCAGCAGCAGCAGCAGCAGCAGCAGCAGCAGCAGCAGCAGCAGCAGGGCGGCCCGTCGCCAGGCGGGCAGCGGTGCGAGCGGGGAGCTCCGCCGCTGCGGGCACACGTTCAGGAGGCGGCTCGACGACGGCGGCGACGTGCACCTGCGGTGGAGGCCTCTTGCCGCCGATGGGGGGTCACAGATCATTGAGGATGATTCCTCCTGCTCCTCTTCCTCCTGCTCCTTCCCCTCCTCCTCCTCCTCCTGCTCCATCTCCTCCTCCTCCTCCTGTTTCTCCTCCTCCTCCTCCTCCTCCTCCTCCTCCTCCTCCTCCTCCTCCTCCTCCTCCTCCTCCTCCCTCCTGCTCCTCCTCTCCTCCTCCTGCTCCTTCTCCTCCTCCTCCTCCTCCTCCTCCTCCTCCTCCTCCTCCTCCTCCTCCCTCTCCTCCTCCTCCTCCCCCCCCGTCCTCTCCTCCAGGCCTCCTTGAGGCCTCCGCCCAACCAAGAGAGCCCCTGGCCTCGTGGAGCCGCAGCCCAGCCGAGACGCCCCCCGCAGCGGTCCGACGCTCCAACACAACTCCAGAGCGGCGGTGGGGCTTTGGTCGTGCTCGGTCTCCGGGGCCATCGCCGGGCCCGGGGGCCGTGAAGAGAGCGACTCGGGCCGACAGCACCGGTCCGGCGGAGGTGGTTTCAGACCGCGGGGAGCCCGTGGGAGCGGTCGGGCGTCGGGCCCTGTCCTTTGCATCCAGGCGAGGCAATCTTGTAGAGGAGGAGGAGGAGGAGGAGGAGGAGGAGGAGGAGGAGGAGGAGGAGGAAGAGGAAGGAGGAGGAGGAGGAGGAGAGAGGAGGAGGAGGAGGAGGGGAGGAGGAGGAGGGGAGGAGGAGGAGGAGGAGGAAGGAGGAGGAGGAGGAGGAGGAGGAGGAGGAGGAGGAGGAGGAGTTCCGTACTGGGTTCTGGGATGGGCCTCTGAAGTACCTCCTGAGCGCCAAGGGGAACCTCACTTGGCAGCAGCGTGGCTACCTCAGGAGTGCTATCATTGGAGCTCAGTGGCCCCAAGATCGGCAATTTCAACAAGGATGGATTGACTCCCCGAGTTGCCTTGCATGCCATGAGGCCCCTGGGTCCCTCGTGCATCGGCACGCTGTTTGCAAGAGCATGCTTGAGGCAATAGGAGAGTCACTCCCTGATGCAATCAGACTCATGCTCCCGCATGCGGACCAGAATGACCTGGTGCGCCTGTTGCTGGAGCGTGTGCTCGTCCCGCTCCCCAAGGCCCCTCAGGCAGTGCTGCTGACGCCGTCGGAGCCCTGTGTGGAATGGCACGGGGATGCGCAACAGCTCACAGGGGATCTTTATCTTGATGGCTCACTGTTTACTGATTATCCACATCGCGGGACTGCTGCATGGGCAGTTGTTGCGCTGGCCGCCGACACTGACACGGCTGTCTGCACCATCACAGGTCTCCTGCCCTACCCGCTGCAGGACATAGACGGTGCCGAGCTGTATGCCCTGTTCGCAGTGCTCAGATTCGCGGTGCCACCTGTTGTCGTGCACACGGATTCCGATTTCGTTTGGAAAGGCTACAATATCCGCGGACCTGCTGACACCACGTCGGCGTCGGCGGCTTGGGCCTGTCTTTGGAAGCTCGTATGGCACAAAGTCGATGACTGGGGGGGTACCCCCCCTGAGGTAAAGAAAGTGAAAGCCCACGTGACAGACTTTCTGGTTGCGGAGGGGAGGTATAAGCTTCGAGACAAACTTGGAAATGATGCCGCCGACGGTGCTGCGAACAGTCGTGCTCGTGTCCTGCGGCCCGATCCCCAGTTTCAGAAGCTTACGTTGATGCAGAAGAGAATGGTCAGTCTTACGGGGAAATGGGCCGCCAGGGCGGGTGAGGCCATTGCATCTGTAGACTGTTTGCACCGCCAGCGCTCTGCACGTTCAGCCCCCTCCCTAATCATTGTCAAGCCAGAGCCGCCCACCTTAGAGCAAAGGATCCAGCAGGCTCAGGTTTCTCTGAAGGCCGCTGGGTCCAAGCATCATCGTGTGGCCTCGCTGTTCGTGGGCGAAACCCAGGTTTTTTGTTGCACTCACTGCGCTGCATGCACCACCCAGCGCGTGGTGTCCCTTGCGAGTGAGTGCCAGCCCCGTCATCTGTCGAAGGATCGTCGCCTTATCCTGGAACGATTGAGACGGGGCGAGTACTGTTTAGCCAAGAGCGTTCTGAGGTATGCAGGTTATCGCCTGCTCCCAGAGCCCTAATCCTTGTCGATGGCTACCCTACGGGGGGCGCGGTGCGAGTGGGGACTGCCCGGCGGTGCGCCGTTAGTGACCCTCGCACCGTTGCTCCCCGGCCCCGCGCGCGGCGCGGAGTGTGTCCGATGGGCGCGGCTAATGGCGGTTGCAAGGTGCGCCCCTAGCCGCGTTCGAGGTCCTGCTGAGGCACCATAGACTCTGTGGCGCCCCAGGCTGTGCCCAGGGGGAGGGGGAGGGGGAGGGGGAGGGAGAGGGGGGGAGGGGAGGGAGGGGGAGGGGGAGGGGGAGGGGGCCCCCTGTCCCTGCCCGTCGGTCGTGGAAAGCAGGTATTTGTGTTGGCTGCCCCAGTCCCAGTCTACTGTAGATAGGCGCCTCCCTCCTTCCTGCTTCAGGAGTCGGGTGGTGTTCCCTCTGCCGGCGTCCTCAGGGGGCGCGCGGAGGCCCAGTCTGCAGTCAAAAATCCTAGTAAGGACGCGCGACTTTGCTCAGGGTGCCCTTGCGTCCTTGCTCTTCCTTGCTCTTGCGTCCTTGGGGTTTTCGTCGTCCGCCGCCCCAGAAATCCCAACTTCGGCTTCCAAGGGTCTTGCGTCCTTACCGCGCGTCCTTATTAGGGTTTTAGACTGTGCTTTCAACGCCTTCCTGCTCCGTGTCTCTGCCCACCTCGTCCGACTGGCGGATCATGCTCCGGGCCTCTTGCCCGGGGTCCGCTCCCAAAGGGCGATGGGGTCCTCCGCCTGCCGCCTGCCGGACCTCCGACGGTGTGCTTTCTGCCCAGTGCCGGCGCTGCTCCCCGAGGCCAGTGCCAGCGGATCCGGATCAGAGCCGCAGTTCGACAGAGAGCTGCCAGCCATCCTTGGAGCCGTTGCGAGCGTTTGAGGCGAATCTGCGCGGCGCTGCGGCGGCAGCCACACGCTCAGAAGGCCCTGCCCTTCATCCTCGAACCCGGTGTGAACATTTAAGACGATGCGCGTGGCGCCAAGGCGGGAGCCACATCTTGAAACCGACCCGCCCTCTACCCAAGGTGCTGGTGTGAAGTCCAAGCTTCAGGACCAGTTGGTTACGTGTGCAAAGTCAGAGCCTGAATTTAGTCATCAACCTCGCCCTTCTCTTGGCGTGATCAACCGGAGAACTACCTTTCTCTCCGCTTCTGCTCCTCGGTGCGCCGCTCGCGCTCCCCTCCGGCTCTTATCCTTCGCCCCCCGTCTCTATCCTTAGCCGCTCCCTGCTCCAATTGTCCGTCATTCGCTTGGCTCCGGAGGTGGCCCTCGAGGCTTTGGCATCGGACTTCCCCTCCTCTTCTTCGCCCCCCCCCTGCGCGACTGTCCAGACCGTTGCGCCTCCCGCTAAAAATTCGCGAGAGCCCGGGCCCCCCGCGACGAATTCGCGAGAGTCCCGCGAAAGATTTGCGGGAACCCTTCGCGCCGTGCACTGTCCTCCCAGGCGCCCCCCCGGGCTACCTCGCCCCCGTGGGACCCCCTTGGGCGATGCGCGAGGGCTGTTCCCGCGCGAGACCACCCCGGGCGACTCGTGCAGGCACTGAGTGGCGGAGACCTCCCCGGGCGATTCCACCGCTCGGACCGACCTCCCCCAGGGCGAGTCGGCCCGTCCTGGAACCCCCCCCAGGCGATCCAGGACCCCCCGCGCCCTCCCAGGCGAGCGGGGGCGCCAGCGGGAAAAGCCCACGCCTAAGCTCCCCCTTTTAAGGGAACCTTGGCGGGGGCGATCCGCGCCGGGGCGGCAGTCGAACCCTCCTGGGCGATCGACCGCGGCAGATTCCTCCCGCACAAAAAAAAACACAAACCAACACACAAAAAACACAAAAAAACGCAAAAAACCGGACGGAACATAAAAAACACAAAAAGACACAAACGCCACACAGACACACACAACAATTACTAAATTATGGCTCCTTGCCAGCGGCGGCCATGGCTTCGCCGATCGGGCGGCGAGGCCGAGCCGCGTGGGTGCGCCGCCACGACGCGGCGCGCGGCCCGGTCTCTCGGTGCTGCCGCTGGCTGCTGCACGGGTGCGACTCTGAATTTGGCACGGCCGTGCCGGCAAACACCAGAGAGGAGACCCACCAAGACGCCCTCCTGTGCTCAATCAGTGCATATATATATACACACATATATATGTATACATACACACATATATATGTATATACATTGAGGTGGCACACGGGGTTCCCCAAAAGGCCTGAAGACGAAGACGCTATTTGAAGACGCTATTGGCCAGGGGCGGTCGAGCGGGTGAAGACGCTAATCGCTTTGAAGACGCAATTGCGCAACCACAGGGTGAAGACGCAAATGCGCTTGAAGACGCAATTCCGTTTGAAGACGCAAATGTGCCTGAAGACGCTATTCCCGGCGGGGATCCCCATTCCCGGGGAATATGACGCTATTCCCGGCGCAGACGCTATTCCCGGCGCAGACGCTATTCCCGGCGCAGACGCTATTCCCGGCGCAGACGCTATTCCCGCGCGAAGACGCTATTCCCGGCGAAGACGCTATTCCCAGCGAAGACGCTATTCCCGGCGCAGACGCTATTCCAGGCGAAGACGCTATTCCCGGCGAAGACGCTATTCCCGGCGAAGACGCTATTCCCGGCGAAGACGCTATTCCCGGCGCAGACGCTATTCCGGCGAAGACGCTATTCCCGGCGAAGACGCTATTCCCGGCGAAGACGCTATTCCCGGCGAAGACGCTATTCCCGGCGAAGACGCTATTCCCGGCGAAGACGCTATTCCGGGCGCAGACGCTATTTCTGCCGCGGACAGGCCCATTGGGGGCTCCCCGAAGGCCCCGAAGGCTCCGTCTGCGGCGGGGGGGTCGTTTGGCATGGTGTCGTGCCCACGAGCGCCTTCCCCCGAGGTCCCGTTTGGCATGGTGTCACGCACCGAAAACCTGTTTTCGGGATGGTGTCGGGCCCAGGGGCGCTTCTGGCCCGTGGTCCCGTTTGGCATGGTGTCGGGCCTTGGTGACAACCCCTTCCCCCGAGGTCCCGTTTGGCATGGTGTCACGCACCGAAAACCTGTTTTCGGGAGGTCCCGTTTGGGATGGTGTCGGGCCCAGGGGCGCTTCTGGCCCGTGGTCCCGTTTGGCATGGTGTCGGGCCTTGGATTTGACATGGTGTCGGGCCCCTTCGAAAACCCGCCCCGGGAGGTCCCGTTTGGCATGGTGTCGGGCCCCGTCCGCGGCGGATGGTCTCTGGAGGGGAATCGGGGCCAGATTCTCCACGGGAGACCCCTCGCCGCGGACAGGGCTAGTGTTTTTTTGCAGTTTTGGGTATATTTTGGTGATTTTCAGTGTTTTTGTTTGTGATTTTGGCCATATTTTAATGATTTCTAGTGTTTTTTTTTGCAGTTTTGGGTAGTAATGGTCCCGGGAGGTCCCGTTTGGCATGGTGTCGGGTCTTGGATTTAACATGGTGTCGGGCCCCTTCGAAAACCCGCCCCGGGAGGTCCCGTTTGGCATGGTGTCGGGCCCCGTCCGCGGCGGATGGTCTTTGGTGGGGAATCGGGGCCAGATTCTCCACGGGAGACCCCCCGCCGCGGGACAGGGGCTAGTGTTTTTTTGGGCAGTTTGGGTAGTAATGATCCCGGGAGGTCCCCTTTGGCGTGGTGTCGGGCCTTGGAATTGACATGTTGTCGGGCCCCTTCGAAAACCCGCCCCGGGAGGTCCCGTTTGGCATGGTGTCGAGCCCCGTCCGCGGCGGATGGTCTCTGGTGGGGAAGCGGGGGCAGATTCTCCACGGGAGACCCCCCGTCACGGACAGGGCTATTGTTTTTTTGCACTTTTTTTGCACCAGTGATGGTGTTTTTTTTGCAGTTTTGGGTATATTTGGGTGATTGTCAGTGTTTTTTGTTGTGATTTTGGCTATATTTTAATGATTTCTGCTGTTTTTTTTGCAGTGTTGGGTAGTAATGGTCCCGGGAGGTCCCGTTTGGCATGATGTCGGGCCTTGGATTTGACATGGTGTCGGGCCCCTTCGAAAACCCGCCCCGGGAGGTCCCGTTTGGCATGGTGTCGGGCCCCGTCCAAGGCGGATGGTCTCTGGTGGGGAATCGGGGCCAGATTCTCCACGGGAGGGACCCCCGCGGCGGACAGTGCCTAGTGTTTTTTGCAGTTTTGGGTATATGTTGGTGATTTCAGTTTTTTTTTTTTTTTTTTTTTTTTTTTTTTTTTTTTTTTTTTTTTGTTTTGGATTTGGCAATATTAATGATTTCTAGTGTTTTTTTTATTTTTTTTTTTGCAGTGTTGGGTAGTAATGGTCCCTGGGGTCGGCGGTCCGTTTGACATGGTGTTCGGGCCCCTTCGAAAAAACCCGCCCCGGGAGGTCCCGTCTGGCAGGGGTCGGGCCCCGTCCGCGGCGGATGGTCCTCGGTGGAATCGCGGCCAGATTCTCCACGGGAGACCCCCCGCCGCGGGCCAGGCTAGTGTTTTTTTTGTGCAGTTTTGGGTATATGTAGTTTTTTTTTTTTTGTTTTTTTTTTTGTTTTTTTTCAATATATAAAAAAATGATTTTGGCTATGCTTTAATGATTTCTAGTGTTTTTTTTTTGCAGTTTTGGGTAGTGATGGTCCCGGGAGGTCCCGTTTGGCATGGTGTCGGGCCCCGTCCGCGGCGGATCCATTGACAGATCCATTGACAGATCCATTGACAGATCCATTGACAGCGCCGTTGACAGATCCATTGACACCAATGATGACAAGCGTGTTGACAACGCTAGTGGCAGCGCTATTGACAGATCCATTGACAGCATTGCTGACAGGCGTATGGACAGCGCCATTGACAGCGCCGTTGACAGCGCCGTTGACAGATCCGTTGACAGGCCCATTGACAAGCTTGTTGACAGCACTGGTGACAGGCGCGTTGACGGGCTTGTTGACAGTGCCGTGGGCAAGCCTGACGACTGCGCGAGTGTCAGACCTGGTGACAGCGCTATTGAGAGCTCCATTGACAGCACCGCTGGCAAGCGTACGGACAGCGCCATTGACAGCGCCGTTGACAGCGCCATTGACAGATCCAGTGACAGGCCCATTGACAAGCTTGTTGACAGCACTGGTGATAGGCCCGTTGACAAGCTTGTTGACAGTGCCGTGGGCAAGCCTGTTGACAGGCCTATGACAGGCGCGGCGGGGAATCGGGGCCAGATTCTCCACGGGAGACTCCCCGCCGCGGACAGGACCAGTGTTTTTTCTTGCAGTTTTTTTTTTTTTTTTTTTTTTTTTTTTTTTTTTTTTTTTTTTTTTTTTTTTTTGTGATTTTGGGTTTATTTTAATGATTTCTAGTGTTTTTTTTCTCCAGTTTTGGGTAGTGATGGTCCCGGGAGGTCCCGTTTGGCATGGTGTCGGGCCTTGGATTTGACATGGTGTCGGGCCCCTTCGAAAACCCGCCCCGGGAGGTCCCGTTTGGCATGGTGTCGGGCCCCGTCCGCGGCGGATGGTTCTCTGGGAATCGGGGCAGATTCTCCACGGGAGACCCCTCGCCGCGGACAGGGCTAGTGTTTTTTTGCAGTTTTGGGTATATTTTGGTGATTTTCAGTGTTTTTGTTTGTGATTTTGGCCATATTTTAATGATTTCTAGTGTTTTTTTTTGCAGTTTTGGGTAGTAATGGTCCCGGGAGGTCCCGTTTGGCATGGTGTCGGGTCTTGGATTTAACATGGTGTCGGGCCCCTTCGAAAACCCGCCCCGGGAGGTCCCGTTTGGCATGGTGTCGGGCCCCGTCCGCGGCGGATGGTCTTTGGTGGGGAATCGGGGCCAGATTCTCCACGG
>CAUYUJ010020299.1:102663-160003 GCA_963575745.1 Prorocentrum cordatum | reverse complement strand
ACCGTGCCCGTTCTACATTGTTTACACGTCATACATCCGTTTACGGAAAATAAGCTATCATTTTCCACATCATCATGTCTAGTTGGTGGCGGAACAGGTTCGCCAATGGGCCAGTACCACGGCCGCCATGTCCTGCTTCGCCTCGGTGGCCATGGCTCCTACCTTCCGTCGCTCTACATCGCGGTGCCTGCAGGAAACATCATTCAAGGGTACGTCAGGGCCGGGCCTGCCCATCCGCAGGAGCACCACGTCGTGCTGTTCTACATTTCGTGTTACAGCCCGCCTTGCATCCGGTTTGAACATCATCGCCTTCGTGCACCTCCTCCCGCTCACTGTGGCAGGATACGTTGCTCCAGCGTCCGTCGTGGTGCCCGCCCATCCGTTAGGACCAGTGGCCGAAAACGTGTACAACCAGTGCTTCGTCAAGGACAACGCCACCAAGATCTACAAGGACTGTTCCGCGAGCCACCCTAGGCATGGTCGGACTGTATCCAGGCAACACGCGGACCCCAAACTGTCTGTGCCCCCGCTCGTGGGGGTGGCCTCAGGTGTTACACCGCTGTTCGACACAACTATCACATCTGCGTTGTCATAGCAAGGCCCCTAGCTATTTGGGGATGTGTGTGTCCAGAGCCTTGGGATGCGAAGTCCGAAAATAGGCATCCAGCGACTAGCGCTGGCAACGAGCGGTGTTGCAGTGTGGAGTATGGGAGCTGCGTTCTCAGGCCCCCGATGCAGTGCAGTGGGGGGCTTGACGACTGGGGCGCCATCTTCCCGAGGTGCCGCGTTCCTGGACCCGATTCTTTGTTTCGTAAATTCAGACCCGCCGGCCGGGCAGGACGGGATGCCGATGCGCGCTCCTCTAGACGATCGTGCAAGTGGCGGTGCTCAATGCAGGACCGCACTACGTACGACAAATATTCCCGCGATTGTGTCGCGGGATGTTCCAAGCGCTGCGGGCATTTCAGTGGCGCGACAGAACCAGGCGCCCAACGCGCTGACGAGAAGAAACACATCTGGGGCAAATGTCCTCGGCGACTCATGCAGACCCGCTCGGGGGTCTCAGGCCCCCAGCACCTCTGTCGCATGTGGAAGGAGCTGCGTTCCGGATGGGGGGCCATCGGGGTCGGCGTGTGCGCCGTCGCGAGCTGCATCGCTTGGGTTGACGCGGGTCGTTGCAGCGGCAACGTGCGCCACATCCGAACCTGGGGGCCCGAGCGCCAGGCTCGCGTGCCGGAAATGGGTGCGCAAGATGATGGTCTGGTCAGTGGCGAATGCAGACCTCAACGTCGCGTCGGCATGGCGCGCGAGTGCGCGGAGGAGTGGCCGCCTGCTGTCCTGGCCCAAGGGGGTCTCATCAACGGCGCCCCAGCGCCGCCGATAGATTTCCCTGTGCACAGCTAGGCCGAACGACGGGGCCAGCTGGGCGAGGGGGAGTGCGCCTCGGCAGTGTCGGCTCTTTTGAACTTCGACCGTGTTCCGCGGGGTCGCATCGGCAACTTCCTGGCCAGGTTCGACATCCTTCGCGGCTGGGCGCAGCGAGCTCGCCCGCTCTTGATCGGCTACGAAGGGCTCAGCTTCCTCATGCTGCGCGCCGTTGGCGCGTCGAACATCAACTCGCCGCGCTCCTGCAGCGCTATGGCATGGCCTGACCGCGCGAGCGCTGAGCAGCTCGCCCGTGTGACGGGCCAGCTGAGACGCTTTCGGCGCGTGATAGAGCAATCGCAAGGCAACCTCGCCTCGGCGGCCCACTCTGCCAATCGGCGCGCGTTCCTCACGGGCGCGCCCGCGCAGGGGCCGAGCTGGGGCGGCGTGGGCCCCGCGGCGCAGGGATCGGTGCGAAGCCCCCCCATGCGCCGGCCGGGGCCGCGTCTGGATGCTGCGCCTCTAACGCGGCGCCGCCGGCGCAGGGTGCGCGCCTGGCAGCGGAGATCGACTCGGGCGCCGACGCCGACGCCGCCGGCTAATTCGGCGAGGAGATGGCCGCCGACGACCCGCGAGCTGCGCGACATTCCAGGGGGCAACGCGGGAGTTGCGCACGGCTACGCCCCCGGCGGTGGCGCGCCGCAGCGTGAGGAGGAGATGGCGCGAGCCCCGCGAGCAGCCAGCATGCCGCGAGACGCCTTCGCTTGCGCCCGCGCGGCGGTGAAACATTGTAGAGAATCTCGCAAGTGACTGCCGCTAATTCAACCTGCGCGTCGACTGCGACGCCCTGCTCTACGAGGATCGCATGGGCACCCGCCTGATCTGTTGCGCCTCGCGGCGGCGCGGTGGTCAGGGGGTCGCGCCCAAGCGCGGCGTCGGCGCTGCTTGCCGCCGTCGACCGCTCATGGGCTCAGCTGTTCGGCTCGATGGAGACTTTGATCGTGGGCGGCGCGGGCGGGGTGGCCTCGGCGCACTTCGTGGAGGAGATGAAAGGGGGGGTGCGGGCTGCCGCGCGCGCCCCGCGCCGTCGCGCCCGTTTCGTCGAGCTTGCCGCGCGCGCCCCGCGCAGTCGCGCTGGTTTCGTCGAGCAGCGCGGGGCCGCGTTGCGACGGGAACTTCTCGCCGCGGGGGATCATTTGGAGCGCGAAGGCGTCGCGCCGAGCGCGGGCTGCGGCCTCGCCCGCGCGGGCGGCGTCGCGCCGTGCGACGCCGCCGGCGGGCGGCGGCCGCCCGCGCTGCCGCCGTTCGAAGCGGGCGAGCGAGTTGAGGCATCCAGCTACTGCGTCGCCAGTGCCGGGCCCACTGTTGGTAGGGGGGCGCAGTCCGGCCGACTGCGGATATTCATCCGAGAGCCTGTTCAACGCGCGATCGAGCCGCGTCGATCGCGCGCGCCAGCCGTGCCATTCAAGGCCCGCGCCGCCGAGTCCGGGGCGGGCCGTTTTAATGCGGGCGACCAGGTGGGGGCCCGCGGGCGCCCAAGCGCCGGCGTGTCGGGCCGGGCGGGCTCTGGGGCAGTCGCGTCTGCAGGCCCCGCTTGCGGCGGGGTAGCGGCCGAGTTCCGCCGCGCTGAGGTGCTCTGCAGACGGCGAGGCGCCCGGGCCTTCGTCGGCGCCGTCTTTGACGAGATTGGCACGGGCGTGGCGCGAGCAGGCTTGGCCCTGGACCGCGCGGCGGACGACGTGGAGCGCGTGGCGCCAGGTTCCGCGGCCAGGCTCTGCGGCCACCGTGAGGGCGCCAAGGTTGCGCAGCTCGCTGAGCAGGCGCGACGGCGCCCAGGCGCCCTAAGGCCTGCGACATCTTGCCCGCGGATGATCCCAATCGCCCGACGTTCGCGCTGCGCGACTCATGCGCGGACAGGAAGTTGTGGCCCCAGACGCGTTTTCGAGTGGAAGCCTTGGGGCGGTTAGACAGCAAGGCTGCCTGGATCATCATCGGGCGCAGCGCGGCGCCGAGGGGCGCTTCCGCGACGTGGGCGCTGGGGCCCCGGAGGCGTTCGAGCGGGCGTCCCGGCGCCCGCTATCCTCGAGGGCTGCGCGTCGCCCAGGCCGGGCGCGCGTCGCCGTCGACGCGGAGGAGGCGTTGTCGCGGGGCGAAGCACCCCGAGAGGTGTGCTTCTCCCTGTCGCCCGGCAGTGCAGCCATCTTCAGGCTGGCGCCCCGCTGCGAGAGCTGCGACGAGGACCGCGTGCCTGCGCTGCATCGAGTTGGGCGCGGTCAGCAAGGATTCGCCCCGAGTTTTCTCCGCGACGCTCGCCCAGGTCGCGCGCTCGCCCGAGCGCGGCGCCAAACCGACCAGGTGGGGTCCAGGGGCTGCAGATCGGGCGCGTGACGTTCGGCGGCTGCGCTGCCGGCGTCTGGTGCTCATGTCGTGCAGATCGGGCGCGTCGACTGGCTGATCAGCCGCGTCGAGAGCGTCTCTGGCATGGTGAAGGGTGGCCGCGACGATGTCGCCAGTGGCGGAGTGCACTGGCACCGCGGCGCCGATGGCACGGGGGCGCTCGACAATGGCGAGCAGCGACGTCGACGCTCTGTTGCCGATGAGACGCGTCGACCAGGAGACGCCGGCTGGATGTCTGTTTCCCGATCTTTGTCTCCCTCCATGGAGCGGCGGCCTGCGCCGTGCTCGCCCGGCGCCGCGTCGCAGCGTTCATCGTCGCCCTGCAGAGAGCCAGGGATGAGCTGCTCATCCGACGCGCGATGCGACTCAACTCCGTTGTTATGGCCGCGCGGGAGATCCAGGCGCGAATCGTATTTCCATCCAAGGAGCGCGCCGGGTGACTCAGCGCGCGCAGCGGCGGGTCTTTCGAGAGGGGGGGGCAGTCGGGGTGCGGCGTGAGAGGAGCCACATGCATGTGCCTCGGCAAGTGCCGCTGCGCCAGCAAGTGGGGGTGCGACATTCTGGGCGCCGCGAGCCGTTCGCGCGAGCTCGCGTGCAGATCCTCATTGGGCTCCGAGTTGCGCGCGGCGCGCGGCGCGGCAGGTGGTCTGCGGGCGCGCCCCCTCGCGCTGCGCGGGGCTGCGCGGCCCCGCCTCTGCCGAGGAGATTGGGGGGCTGAGGGGGGGGGGTGGTTGCGCGTCCTTGCAGACCTCGTCGCAAGGGGCGCGTCTGTCTTCCGCGCTCTGCTCGCGTGCCCGGCCCAGCCGCCGCCCGAGTTGCGCGGCTGGTCGCCCGCGGTGGTAGGCCGACCAGCTGCGCGCCAAACAGATCGACGACTGGCGCTTGTGCGACAGTCGGGGCCCGCGGGCCGCCCCCGTGGCCGGGGGCGGCGCGGGCCGAGATCTCGTCCTCAGCGCGTTGGGCGGCCAGATCAGCTACGACCGCGCCGCGGTCGAGTTCAGCGATGGGAAGCTGAAGAAGGCCGCCCCGAGCTTGCAGCATTGCTCACACACGCGGAAGTAAGGGAATGACTCTGGTGACTGTGTCGCGGGGCCACGCGAAGCCGGAACACGGATGCATTTCCAATGGTTGCATTGGCCCGCCAGCGAGGGGATTCGCGCTCCAACGAGCGCGGGCATCCACGTGCGAGAGTGACGAGTCGAACGCTCGAGTGAGTGGGCTTGCTCCGACTGCGCCCGCGCAAGCAAGTGGCGGTTGCTTTTGGCGGGCTTGCTCGGGCTGTGCCTGGGCAGCTCGTATATATATACACATATACATACATTCATAATACATATATATATACAGATAACAGACCAATCACATATGCATATTACTCTGTTGTTTGGCCTTCTGTTTTTTTTTCAATGTTTTTTTTTGTTCGGGCGAGGGGAAAGGTCTACGGGGAACAAATCTGGCGTCGCCCGAGGCGTCGTCGATTGGAGACCCGGGGCTGATTCTCGACCCCAGACCCCTTCGCGATGTAAAACAAACGCGTCAAAAAGGGTTTTCGCTATCTTCGGCTTCGGGGGGCCTTCGCCAGGCTCCAGGACCGTCAGAGACGATTCAGGGTGAAGGAGCGGCCCCAGGGGATGGGTCGAGACCTCTGGGGGCCGAAGCTGTGAACAAAATCGTGGCCGCGGGGGTCCGGGACCCAGGAGTGGTACGTCCTGACGTGTCGTGTCGACTTGGCAGCGATCCCGCTGGGTTTTGTTTTTTCGAAGGTCGATCGCCGTCAGTGGCCCAGATAATCCACCCATGCCGAACGGTCGGGCGAGCAAAAAAACGCCGACCATTCAAGGTTGAACGATCCACGCGGTGTCAGAAACCAACGCCAGGGTCCCACGACACGAACCTGCCGCATTGTGTAGTTTTGCGGTCCCCAGGGTCGAAAGAAATCTGTGCGCCGTGCCGCGTTGGAGCGGGGCCCGAATGGAACCCAAACGTGGTACGCTAGGTTCATGCGGCGTTGGCGCGCCGGCGTGCAAAGTGGAAACGCCAATGGACATGGCCACGGGGCCGCGATCGGTTCAAGGTTGAATGCGGCGGGGGTTTTCAGACCCCCGCGCCGAATCGGAAAAAGGTTTCTGTGCCTCCGTGGAAAGTTCAGAGAGATTATTCAGGAAACCAGGGGGTTCCGAGTCTTTCGAGGAGGCCCGCCCCGTCTCCTTTCCCTCCCTTGGCTCGCCGCCAGCTCTCTCCGAGACGGCCCGGGGCCCCCCGCGGCGCCCATCTCCCTGAAAAAAAAGGGGCCCGCTGTGCTGGAGGGGCCCAGGGGCACACAAGTGCACAGACACAGCTCTAAGGAACCCCCATGCTTTTCCGTATGTTATTCGGAGCGCGAATTACCTACCCCGCTTTCGCTTCCAGGCAAAACCAAGTCATACCACGCGCCTCTCTCGTCAGGCGGCCTGACCAGTACAGGCCGTAGTTTGGCATCGCTTGGTACCTCTTGGAAGCGAGGGTGGTCCAAAGCGAGGTAGGTTTGTTTTCCCCCTGGTTATGGATCCTCCGTGGCGCGCCGCCAAAAAAAAAACCTTGGCGCGCCCCCGCGCCGCGCGAGCTTGCCGCACGGCGCGCGCGGGCGCCGTGCCCGCGCCGAGGCCCGGGCGCTGCTCCTCGGCGCGGCTGGCGCCGAGGCCGGGGCCGCGGGGGCCGCCGGGGCGGGGGCCGCGGCGGGCGGCGCGGGGGCGCGGTTGGAGGAGGCGGCGTTGTCCCCGGCGCCGCCGGCCGCGCCCGAGGAGTCGGGTCTTGGCTTAAGCTGCGATTCTTCCCCATTAAGCAGTTTCACAAATATAAGAAGCATATTTTATTACTATATGTATGTACGAATGTAGTGGTTTATGTATTTAGTTGTTTATGTGTATATATACACATGTATATACACATATATATATGTATACACGCATATAAACATACACATATGTATGTATGTATGTATGTATGTATGTATGTATGTATGTATGTATGTATGTATGTATGTATGTATGTATGTATGTATGTTTGCATGCATGTATGTATGTATGTATGCATGTATGTATATATATATATATAGGTGTGTGTGTAAAGAACAACAATAAAGGTTTCACATATTTTCATTTTTCGCCCAAAGCCCTCCTGTAGGGGTACACGCCCGACCCAGATCTAGGCCTCCTGGATGGGGTCCGAGCAGACGGGGTCGGAGAATCGCGCCGCATCGCCGATGCATCGGCGAGGCGGCTCGATGTGGGGCCCGCTTTTCTTCACGCCGATGGCGCCGATGCATCGCCGACGTCGCCAGTGCATCGCCAATGCATCGCCGATGCATCGGCGATGCATCGCCGATGTATCGGCGATGCGGTGAGATCCCCTGGCCCCATCTACTCGGACCCCTATCCGAGGAGGTGGAGTCAGACTTTCCTTGAGGGCTAGAAAACAACACCAGGACCTCGACATCTAAAATCCGTTCGAGGTTTCGTGAGCAGTCTCGATAGGTCTATAGGTCTGGATGGCTATTTGTCAGCACTGGAAGGTCAGGGAAACCAGGGGCAACGATAGGGGGGGATAGTCAGAGTCACCACCTACCAAACCACCCCAACCGAACTCGAAGGTCCTAATTTGGCCTCCATTCCCAGAGGGGGGGGGTCGGGGAACATGGAACAAAACACATGTGGAACCCGTCCCCTCCCCAGTCCGAAGTTTGGGTATTCGGGTTGGGTTGGGGTTCTCTGGTAGGACATCATAGAGCCCCGAATCATCAGAGCTGGGGGCAGTCAGGGGTAACTACAGATTCGCGCCTCGGGGGCCCACACCGGAGCTACTTCGGACCGCAGGTATCCCCGATAATTCGGGCGTTCAACCCTCCCGAATCATTAGGGCTGGCTGCAGTCAGGGGTAACTACAGATTCGCGCCTCGGGGGCCAAACCGAAGTTCGCCCCAGACCGCAGTTATCCCGGATAATTCGGGCGCTCAAGATAGGCATAGGGGGGAATGCATCGACCCCCAATCGCCCATTGATCGCCGACAGGGGCCCGATAGTCCCAACATGCCCAGGAACGTGGAGATTCGCTACCGGGGACCTATTGCCGATCTATCGGCGATGTATCGCCGATTCTAACCTGAGGAAGTCTTTAGTTTTGCTCTCCCCCCCCCCCCCTGGAGCTCTCGGTGGTGAATAAACTCGTCCCGAAACTCGTCCGCTCCCGAAACCTCTCCTCCTCCTCAAAGTACAGCTCTCGCCTTAGCGCCGCGCACATTCGTCTTAAAAGCTTGCAACAGTTTCAAGGATGGAGGGCTCGTGTTGTTCAAAGTGCAGATCTTGCCTCATGTGTCGCTGCCGTAGTCGCAATCGCACACGTACTCGTTATCGTCTTCGTCTTCGTCTTCGTCGTCGGACCGCCCGAACTATAACAATTTTCCGCTATTGTCTGGCGGGGTCGTTTTTCCGAGTTGTCAATACATTCGCCCGAATGATATTTTTTTCCATCTACTGGCCAGGGGATTTCTGATGACTTCTGTGGGTTAGGTCGATGTGTGCCCCCCTATGCCGGTCCCTCCCTCTCGTTGCCTCTCAGGATAGGGCGACGAAATCTATACATATCCACTGCTCCTGGCCAGGCCAATCCTGGGCCCAAGAGCTGTGTATACGCCCTCCTGGCTTGGCCAGGGAGGCATATACACCGCTCCTGGGCCCAGGATGGGCCTGGCCAGGAGCAGTGGATATGTATAGATCTCGCCGCCCTATCAGGAGGAGGTAAAGTCGCTGTTGGGGAAACGGGTCCTGAGGGAAACGGGTCCTGGTGCTTTTTCGCCGTGTTCGGGCCTTCGGGGTCCGCCACGGGCCCCCGGCGTGTGAGAAAGCGACTCGGGGTGAAGAACATGCTTCAGGAGGGGAAAAAACACACACAGACACAATTAATCGTCGATTCCCAGAAAATATGGGAAAATATGGGAAGTGGGGGGGAAGACAGAAACCCAGAAAATATGGGAAAGTGTGGGGAAACATTTTATTTGTGTGTATTTATTTGTGTGTCCCAGGGCCCCTTCAGTGTGAGAAAGCGACTCGGGGTGAAGAACATGCTCCTGGAGGAAAGCCCCGGGTTCCAGGACCCGTTTCCCTCGGGACCCCTTTCCCCCCATGCCAAGGTGAAGGCCTGAAGCCATCCGTGGCCGTCTTGGGTGCACCTTGGGCCGTCTGGAGTCCATCTTGGGGCCATCTCTCTTGGGGCCGTCTTGGTAATCTTGGAGGCGTCTTGGAGGCATCTTGGAGGCCATCTTGGGCCATCTTGGCCGCCTTAGAGGCGATCTGGGCAACGGGCTACGAAATTTGGGAGCCTCTCTCGGCGGCCGGCGCAATATGCCGAAGCCCCAGAGGTCTCTCGGAAAAGAGTATAAACCAAAGACGTCAAGGTGTAGCACGCCAGGCGGCCATGTGGCAGAGCTTGCCACGATCGTGCAAGTTCTCGTGTGGCCTTCGGCCCAACGCGCTGCCTTGCCTGGGCTGTGGGTCAGGAGCATCCTGGGTGAATCTAAAGGGTCTCCTGGGATGCCTCGCCGTGGCCTCTGAGAGGGCTCTCGGGGTGCATCCAGGAGGCTCGGACAGTTTACGTTCCCTACTGCGAAGGTCTGACGGCCGGCGCCGCCGACCCTGAAGGGAGACGACGACGACGACCACGACGATGACGACGACGACGACGACGACGACGACGACGACGACGACGACGACGACGACGACGACGGCATCCCCGCAGGAGGCCCCCGCGCTCGCGGAGCTGCGGCGGCGGTGCCTCTCGCCGGACTTGGGTGACGGCGGCCGGCCCTGCGTCGACTGCTGCAACGACGGGCGGGGCAAGAGCCCCTGCCTGGACGTGGGCGCCTGCGCGGCGGCGGCGCAGCCCGGCGGCAGGTGCTTCAGAGCAGGGATGACATTCGAAGAAGGCAAAACGCCATACACATAATTTTTCGGCGCTCCTCGCGGGTTTCTTGGATCTGCGCTGGGCCCCACTGGCGGCGCACCTGGTGCCGCCCCTGGCGCGCCCCGCGCGCCAGGGCGGGGGGTCCAGCGCAGATCCAAGAAATCCGCGCGGAGCGCCGAAAGTTTACAGTCGGGGCCCTGAAGAAGGAACCCTTTTGGTTGGGGAGGGGCTCCGTCCTTACGTGTTTCACAGCTTGCCTCAGGTTTTCCTTATGTTTTCGATCGGAGATCGAAGTTTGACTTTTGGAAAAAAGAGCATCGTTTCTTATTTCGGGTTGCTTAGGTCAACGCCCCGACTGTATGATTATAACGTTTTTCTTCTTCCAGACAATTCTACGCCTTAGGCGATGCTCAAGAAAACCCAAGTGTTCGGCCAGAGTCTCGATTATTCTTAATGTTCCAATGTAAATCCTAAGATTTTGAGTAGACATTCTGGGTTTTTATTCAAGTTCTGAGACTATGAATTTCTTAACCCATGATTTCTTAAGCATTTCGCAGGGTGTACGCCAGGTTCGCGTCGTGTCGGCCTGCGGCGAACCCGCCGCTGGCGTTCAAGGGGGAGCGCCGCTGGCGACCCAGCACTGGTCGATGTTGACGGTCCCGGGGTTCGGACACGACCAAGCTTTGAGGGTGGAGCGATCCCTCGGGGGCGGAAAAGAGGGGGGTGATGACTAGGGGGGGGGTGGATTTCATGGCGCGGGCCATGATTTTTCCTCAGATTTCATGGCGCCCCTTCTTGTTTCATTACGTCCCTGGTCCCCCCGCTGGGCCGCGCACATGACGCCGGTCATGATGTGCACCCCCCCCTCGTGGACACCCCCCTCTTGGCCGCTCCCGAGATCCCCGCGGTGTCAGGAGCTTTGTGGGCCCCGGAAAAGGCAGGGCCGTTTTTTCACCGTTTCCAAAAGATGTCCCTTGAAAACGGAAACGGCAAAAAAAACGGCGACTGGAAACGGCAAAAAAACGGCTCCAGGATTGAAGCCGGAGCCGGAACCGGTCAGAAAACGGCGACGGAACCGGTCAAAAAATGGCGTCGGAATCGGCAACCAAACGGCAAAACGGAACCGGTAAAAAACGGCCCTGTCGTTTCCAGGGCCCACTAAGGTCAGGAGCCGGCGCCGGGGTCGACACGACGCGAACCTGCCGTAGGCCTCCCAGATGTGGTCGGAGTAGATGGGGTCGGATGATCGCGCCGCATCGCTGATGCGTCGCCGAAGCGGCTCGATGTGGAGCTCGACTTTTTCCACGCTGGCGGCGCCGATGCATCGCCGATGCATCGGTGATGTGGTGCGATCCTCCGACCCCATCCACTCGGACACCACTTAGGAGGCCTCGAACAAACTACTCACGACTTACCGTCAAGACGCTGAAATACGGACCGCTTTGGGCTCAGGAGGGCTCGAGTTTTCGGGCCCATGCTTTTGATTTAAGTAGTGAAGCCTGTGTGTGCCCTAGGCCCCGCGTGGCCAGAAAACATTTGTCGTTTTTCATTATGCGCTCATTATGGTAGCATGATGACTGCACCACGTCACCCCCGTCCGCCCCGAATGCGCCGACCTGACAAAACTGCTCGGACCCTTGAGTTGTCATGTTTAGGTCATTGTTTGTTCCCCTATAGAGGACCCCAAAGTTCGGGTTGGGGGTGTGCGGGCATCCAGAGTGGCCTTCCCTCGTCGCCACGGCCGGATTCGCGTCGAAATTCTAGCCAGAGCGCACCCCTGAAGAGGTCCGGGGAGTAGCGGTCTGTAGGTACCTGTTTGCCCCCCCAGGTACGGCTTGGTGTACGCGCAAGTCGGCAGGCCTGGCTGGCCCTGGCTCACGAACATTGGCAGCCTGTCGAAGGCCGGGGCCAAGGTGGCCATGGAGCTGGGGGTCAGGGTGGACCTCGTGCTCATCATTCCCTCCTGGGACGCCAGGGGGCTCAGTCCCGAGCACAGGGCCCACCTCGAGGCCTGGGAGGTGCAGGTCAAAGAGGTGGAGTGGACGCTCCCCCCGAGGCTGAAGTGGCACCCGAGGAACTGGTGGCCGGGCAAGCCAGACGGCTGGTGCGGCCCGCAGGATTTGGTGCGGCTCCACGCGCTGGGCCTCGAGGGCTACGACGCCGTCGCCTTCTACGACCAGGACGTGGAGATCCAGGGGGACCTGGGCCCTGTGCTTCTCTGCGCCTCCACGGGGAAGTTCCTGAGCACCAGCGGCGGGGCGGGCGAGCCGCTGAACGTCGGCTTCTTCGCGGTGCGCCCGCACCGCCGGCTGCAGCTGGCGGCGGAGCTGTGGGCGGAGAACCTGACTTTCAGCCACGTCGACGGCTGGGCCGGCATCGGCTTCCTGCCCGCCGAGGACGTCGATGGTGGGCCTGCTTTCCACAACAACCACTGTAAGTTGGGGGGGGGAAGGAGGAGGAGGAGGAGGAGGAGGAGGAGGAGGAGGAGGAGGAGGAGGAGGAGGAGGAGGAGGAGGAGGAGGAGGACCCCCTCCCCCTCCAACTTCTGGTGGTGGTAGTGGAAGACAGGGCCATCAGTCGAGCACCCGCAGAAGCGGCGCAAGAGCAAACTTTTGAAGCTTCGCGCGGAGCTCTTGGATCAGCGCTGCGGCCGCCCCCCCGCGCGCGCCGGGGGGCCCAGGCGCCCATGCAGGAGAACCGCGCGGAGCTGCGACAGCTCTTGGCTCCCGGTGCCTCCTCTTCCTCCGCCGGCGAGGACGAGCAGGGCTGGCGCTACAGTCAACCCGCATAGTGAGGACGAGCATTTTCCCAAGGTTACCCTTGCATCCTGGATACCAAGGTTACCCTTGCATCCTGGATACCAAGGTTCCCAAGGATACCCTTGCATAAGCACGGTTCCCAAGGTTACCCGCTTTCGCTGGCCGCTCCCCGCCCGCAAAGTGTCGACGTGGCCTTCAAGGCCCTTACATCCTTACCGCGCGTCCTTACTGTACGGGTTGACTGTAGACGCTGTTTTGCTGGACTTCGGCCGTGCTCTGTTTTTCGTCGCGGCGGGTTAGGCACGGGACCACGGGTGGAGCAGAGCGAACAGCAGAACGAACGCACAACGAAACGCAGCGTTTAGGCCCAGCCCCGGAGGACAAGTTCGTGGGCGCCGAGTGCGGCCAGGGCTACCTCCACACCCTCTTCTACAAGCAGGCGGCCCCCTCGGTGAGCCGCGCGCTGGCTGCCGCGGGCATCGCGGGCGAGGGCGGGGAGGGCGCGGTCGCCGCGGCGCAGCTGGACCGGTGCGTCTGGAACTACCAGCACGGGCCCGACTGCCCGCCCAGGTTCCGAGGAGGAGGAGGTGCCCATGCCTCTGCCCCCCCCCTCGTTTCCCCTCTGTTGGGCCTCCTGGGCCTCCGTCGTCGCCACCGCTGGATTCGCCTCGAAATCCTGGTCCGAGCGCACCCCAGGAGAGGTCCGGGGAGTTGCGGTATCGGTTCCCTCTGGTGTCCCCACAGGTTCAACTGCTCGCGCGTGGTCGCCCACCACAAGCCTCGGGTGCTGCCAGAGGCGTCCCCAGCCCGGCCAGGAGATCCCGGCTCCCCACAGGAGATTTTGACGAGGCCGTCCTGGATTTTGACGGTCTAGTTTTCGCGGGATCTTTGCAGCGGGAGTTCGCGCTAATTTTCAGATCGGGCCATCGTCAAGTTCATTGATGGCCCCGTCAGGCCAACCCGAGCCCCCCGAGCCCGAGTCTTGCGTCTGCCCGAACTATTTCAGGAGGGGAAAAGCACACAGACACACTTCATCGTCGATTCCCCAGAAAATATGGGAAAGTATGGGAAGTGGGGGGGAAGATACACACCAAGGAAAGATGGGAAAATATGGGAAATCGTGTCATTTGTGTATTTATTTGTGTGTCCCAGGGCCCCCTCAATATTGTAATTCGTCCGCAACGTCGGATCTCCGGGAGGCGGCCCCAGGATTCCCGGGGAGGCCCAGGTGGCCTTCGGAGCACCCCTCACGAGGCCCAGAGGGCCCCAGTGTTAAGTCTGGCACGTCCCTCTACAGGAGGAATATTCAAAAATAGTCAAAAGATAGTCTGGGGACGATTTTTGGATCATTTTGGACGTTTTGGGGCATTTTTATGGTATTTTGTTATGTTTTCGCCCCGAATCCCCCTGTAGGGGGACCGGCCCGACCTGACCCCAGGGGGGTCCAGAATGGCACGAGAAGCTGGGGGCACCTCGGGCCAGGACCCCTGAGATCCGACGTGACGAAGAATCTGAACCATCGTAGAACAACTCGACCAAAGAGCCCTGGTCCTGCACACCACCGTTCTGCGGCAGTTCCTCGAGCTGGATCGCTCCGCGAGAACCCCAGGGTTCGAAACAGGGCAGAATCGCCCTGTGTGAAAAACAGCGACGCCAGGATCTCAGGGTCGGCGCAGCTGCTGGGAAGTATTCCAAGGCTCGACAAACTCCTCCGCCGCCGCCGCCGCCTCCCCCCTCCTCCTCCTCCTCCTCCTCCTCCTCCTCCTCCTCCTCCTCCTCCTCCTCCTCCTCCTCCTCCTCCCCTGCTCCTTCCCCTCGCCTCGAGTCTATCGGCCTCCCTGCGGTCAGTGGGGCCGTTGAGGACTAAGACAGAGAAGGCGCAGGTGAACGCGAGGCCCTCGCCCATCCTGTAACCGCGGGAAGAAAACTCCAGAAGGGGAAACACACACGGCCACCATAATTAATCGTCGATTCCCCCGAAATACGGACAGCACGGGAAGTGGGGGGGGAAGACGAGCATCCAGAACACATGGAAACAGATGGGGAGGAACCCTGGGATCTGTGCCTCCTTACTTGTGTGTGTCCCCCCCCTGGGCCCCTTCCAACAGAATTACCCTCCGCCTCGTCGGGGCCCCCCTCTGGCCGCACCCGACGAGCCCAACTCCCCGCCGGAGGGCCGGGACTGCGGCAAGAGCTGGTTCCCTGCGCCGGAGGCCCGGGCGCCCCGAGCGCCGCGCCACGTGCCCGACCCGGCGCCCCGCCGGCCCTGCGAGGTGAAGCTGGTGGAGGTGCAAAGGGCAACGGTGGGGTGTGGTAGTCAGGAGCGGAAAAAGGACGTACATGTACATGAATCCACATTGCGCAAATGCTCGTATAACGCGGCCGGTCTCACGGATCGAGGGGCCGTGTTCATGTACATAGCTGGGCGCGTACGTCCTTTGTGGGCTCCCTAGGTAGGCTCAGGGGGCCACATGCGAACCCTACCCCTGCCCCCCACGATTTCTGAGGGGGAGGGCGGGGTTCACTTCGCTCGAGAGCTCCCGAAGGAAGTGAGCCCCACCCTCCCCCTCAGAAATCGTGGGGGGTAGGGGTAGGGTTCGCATGTGGCCCCCGAGATAGGCTCAGGGGGTTGTTCGAGGTTCGAGGTGTTCGGAGGCGTCCGCCGGTTCCCGGCGGTGTCCCTCGGGGTGCTCTCCAGCAGTGGCGCCTCGCCGAGGGCGTCCCGGGGGCGCCAGAGTCATCCCGATTCTCGATCGGACGCCCTTAGACCGGAGTTATGGCCCGAAAGAAGACGGGGCAATGCATCGACCCCCAGTCGCCCACTGATCGCCGACAGGGGTCTGATTGCCCCACCCCTCCGAGCAACGTGCGGATTCGCCATCGGGGGCCTATCGCCGATCTCTCGGCGACGTATCGCCGACTCCAGGCCGAAGCTTCCCCCCTTAGCCAGTCCCCCCCCCCTTTGTTGCTCCTCACAGGTGGGCACCAGCTGCGACTGCTTCTCTCGAAGAAGTCACAGCTGCATGAATGTGCGGTCAACGTCCATAGTAAGGATGCGCTGGTTCATCCAGGCTGCCCTTGCATCCCTGCCTCTTCGGCCCATCCTGAGCGACTGTTGGCGTCCAAGGAGCTCTAACATGGTATCCTTATCTTGCATTCTTATTATCGCTTTTGACTGTCAAACTTTCGGGGGTCCGCTCGGATCTCTCGGATAGGCGCGCTCCTCGCGCCAGGGGGGGGGGCCAGCGCCGATCCAAGAAAAATCCCCGCGGAGCCCTGAAAGTTTCACTTTATGCCGTTGTTGCTTCTTCGCTTCTCGAGCACCGCCCACGTCAAGGCTCGGAGGGGGAAAGTCACCATCCACCAAGCCACCCCAATTCATCCCGAGGCCCTCAATTTGCACTCCATTTCCAGTGGGGGTGGGGTCGGGGAACGTCGACAAAAACACATATGGAGCCCACGTCCACCCCCCAACCCGAAATTCGGATCTTCGGGTTGGGTTGGGGTGGTCTGGTTGGCAGTCAGAAAGGTACCGATGCCGCGGACCTTGCCTCATTTTCGCCACGAGGACCGCCTGGTAGGTCCTCGTCGCCCCTGCTGCATCCGCCTCGAGATCCTGGTCATGACTCGCCCTGGGAGAGATCCCGGGAGAAGCGACCAGCATGGTGGTCCAAAGGTGAGGCCCTGAGGGATTGGGCCCTCGGCGATCCTTGTTTGAGTTTACATCGCTTGAGGCTGTCTTGGAGACCATTCTCTTATCCTCTGGCGGCACTGGGCGTGACCGGGGGGGAGGGGAGAGGGGGGGAGGGGTCTGGCCAGGTCACGATGCCGGCGCCATCTGATCTGGGAATGGCTAAGGACAGCTAGTTTCCAGACTGCGTCGACGCACATCGTGACGTTCTGAGGAGTGGTGTATGGGGTTCTTATCGAAGGGCTGTGGGACTCGCAACTTTACAGTCAACTTCGCTACCAGCGCTAGTTTATGGTTATGTTTGATGCATGGTTCGCTCTTGCCATGAGGTGTAGTAAGATGCGAGAAAGGAGTGACTCACGCCGACGCCAACCAGTTGTCATTTTACATGTAATAATTACTCCTCCTGCACCGCATCCTCGTCATTATCATTTTTCGCCATCGTCGCAACATTTTTTCGGAGGAGAGGAGGAGAAACTTATATGGGATATCTGTATGAATGAGCAGGACAAGGAGGAGAACGAGGAGGATCAGGAGGAAGAGGAGGATGAGGAGGAAGTGAAGGAGGAGAAGGATGAGGAGAAGTGGAGGAGAGGGAGGTGACTCCTCCTCCACGCGAATCCTCGTCAATCGTCCTCCTCTCTTATTATCAGCACACATACCCCTCGTCGTGGGAGGAATTGAAGGAAGGGCGAATGAGACAGAGAGAAAAGTAATGTGTGCGGGTGACGTTAAAGGATGATGGTAAGGACGGTGATGAAGATGAGGATAGGGGGTGAGAAGGAGGAATCACGAAGATCGGGAATTTGAGCAAGTGGCTCATGTGCCAGAAGAGGGATCCGAAGTGACGTCATTCTCATCCTCCCCAATCTCCGACATCTCTCCTCCTCTTTGGGTCAAGGAAGGGTGCGTGTGCGATAGTAATAGGATGATCACCAGTCGGAGGGAGGAGGTGGGCGACCCAATTGAGGATGATGCTGCTGCTGATGATGAGGATGATGATGATGATGATGATGATGCTGATGCTGATGCTGCTGCTGATGCCGATGGTGATGATGATGCCCAAGCTGATGCTGATGCTGACGATTCTGAGTATGATCATGCTGCTGGTGATGACGATGATGATGATGCTGACGATGATGATGCTGAAACTGCTGCTGCTGATGATGATGATGATGCTGATGATGATTATGTCGCTGATGTTGATGACGCTGATGCTTATGCTGATCCTGATGCTGATGATGATGTCGATGCTGCTGCTGCTGATTATGTTGTGTTTTACATTGCTGTTTGTTGTTGTCTTTCCTGGCGTCCGAGACCAAACTCATTGGAAACCACAGTGCTTTGGAGCTTCGATTGTTGAACTCGTTTTGTTCTACAGCGTTGTAGATCTCTGATTGCTGAATATGTCAGATCGCCATCGTTGTTTCCGCCTCCGATGCCAGCATGATTTGATTGTATTGTTAGTTGTTGGTTTCCTCTTGTATGCATTTGAACATGGAGCTCGTTTGTAAGACTGCCGCAAAAGGAAGCAACTTTTCAAGCCCTCACACATAATCCTTGTGGTACGGCCGCCTCGAACGACAATCATTTTACAAGGCCGCCACAACAGAGGACATCCTTACCTGAGGCAGCCGCACAAGAGTATCATTTTTGTACAGCCGCCAGAATGATAATCTTTTTGCCAGGTCGCCGCAAAAAGAACTCCTTTCATACGGCCGTCACAAACAGGACATCCTTTGGGAAGGCAGCTACAAAGAGACTGCTTCGGTAAGGCCGCCGCAGAAGCAATCTCTCTGGAAGCCCGCCGCACAGGGACGTTCGTGTATAAGACCGCGACCTTTCCTGGAACATGGCTGTGCACCTGCATTCTCTTTAGCTGGTTAACACGAGACATGCATGTTCCCTGGCATTCCGATAAGACCCTTGCGGGGTGGGGTGGGGTGGCCTGGGGCTGTGGGCCACATCTCACTGGGCCCCGCCTTAGGAGGAGGAGGAGGAGGCGGAGGAGGAGGAAGAGGAGGAGGAGGAGGAGGTGGAGGAGGAGGAGGAAGAGGTGGAGGACGCCGGTTCTCGAGCGCCGCCCACGCCAAGGCAGTGTCCGTGCGGGGCCACGTGAGGAGCTGCGAGCCCGCGGCGCAGAGCCCTGGCGGCGACTCTTTCTGCGTCGCCTGGGCGGGCAGCACGGTGACGGTCACGCGGGAGGACGAGGCGCACTCCGCGGGGGGGCACCTGCCCTCTGCGACCATGGTTGCCTCAACCCCAGGTCGGCGGTTCAGACACTTGATCTGTGGGGATGGGGTTCGCACGTGGTTGCCTGAGCACGCCGCCGTGCACGTTTTTTTAAAATGTGTTTTCTTGTTTTGTGTTTTTTTGTGCGTGTGTGTGTGTGTGTGTGTGTGTGTTTGGCTTGTTTTTGTATTTTTGTTTCCCCCGCCCCACACTGGCAGGTTGTCATCGATCTCGGCCCTCCGGCGGCCGTCTTCGGGCCTCGGGGCGGTCGGCAACAGATCTGGGACGGGAAGCTGCTCCGGGGCAGGCGGGCGGGCCCGCCCTGGGGCCGCGGCCGGGAAGCCTCGCGTCGGCGGACGTCTGGGCACCGCTGTGGGTGGCCAGGGCCAGCCTGGGCCCTAAGCGGGTGGTGTGCAGCAGAGGAAGAGGCACCTACGCCGCTACCCTCCGCCCGTTTCGGCGTCAGGTACCTTTTGGGCTCCACTCGAAGGGGGTGGTGCGTGCGCAGACCCTCATCCAAGGCCGAGGGCCAGGAGGGCGTACCTGCCCCACGCCGTGGGCCAGATGGCCCCTAGGGCCCGGGGCGCGGCGGCGGTGTGCAGAGGTGCCCCCCCCCCTCCGCTGCACACGACACGAGGAGGCGTGCTTGTGCGAGCCCGTCCTCCTTCTCCTCCTTCTCCTCCTCCTCATCCTCTTCCTCTCCCTCCTCCGCTTCCTCCCCCTTCACCTCCTCCTCCTCCTCCCCCCCCTCCTCCTCCTCCTCCTCCTCCTCCTCCTCCTCCTCCTCCTCCTCCTCCCTCCTCCTCCTCCTCCTCCTCCTCCCTCCCTCTCTCCTCCTCCCCCTCCCCCTCCTCCTCCCCTCCTCCTCCTCCTCCTCCTCCCTCCTCCCTCCTCCTCCTCCTCCTCTCCTCCTTCCTCCCCCTCCTCCTCCTCCTCCTCCTCCTCCTCCTCCACCTCCTCCTCCTCCTCCTCCTCCTCCTCCTCCTCCTCCTCCTCCTCCTACGCCGCCTCCCCCACCGAGCAGGGCGCCGCCGTACTCACCACAGCACTGCGGACTGTGACAGAGTCCATCGGTACGAAGAAGCCGACCAAAGCCGCCCAAGTCCAAGGCGGTGCGCTTGGCAGAGGCAGCGAAGTCGCCCGACTCCGAGACCCGCACCTACAACTGGGCGTTCGAGCTGCAGGTGCTGGCCGAGGCGAAGGCGGCCAAGGCCCGCGATAAGTTGCAGGAGTGCGCGGACGCGGTCGTCAGTGCAGAGGCCGAGACCGAAGCCATCCAGAACGTGAGCAAGCAGAAGGCGTCGAAGAGCATCTTCGAACAGCTGCTGACAGTCGTCAGCTCGACGACGCACAGTACGACGGGTACCAGCAGCCAACGCAGCAGCACCGCGCCGCCCAGCACCACCGCGACCCGCACGGCCGCGCTGGACTGGATGGGCCAGGTACTGCCACCTTCCATGGAAGGAATGTCGCGAGGGGCGCTCGGGGTGGCCTCCCCGAGGGCGCCTCGCGGGGTGCTGAGGATCTCGGAGGTGAAGCGCGGACGCCACAGTGGACATGCTCGGCCACCTTGCTCCACGCGCCTCCGCAAGACGCGCGTGGAGAGGTCGGCGGCCCTCACGGGCGCGGCCCCCAGAGCGGTTGGCCCCGTGCGCGGCGCGCGCCGCGCGGCGGGGGGCCGCGACGGGGCGGGAGAGACTGCCTGCGGCAGAGGGGTAACTCGTGGTAGCTCCTCCTCCCCTTCCCCTCTCCTCCCCCCCGGCCCTTTCCGCCCAACGTCGAAACTACGAATGAGAAACCGCTCGCCGCTCCTGCATGTGGCCGCGAGGGCGGCCCCGCTGGCGGAAGGCTAGCGGAAAGCAGCAGGGCAGAGGCGCATCCCCCCAGTCAGGCGACCGCATGTCATGATCCGACGCGTCCGGAGGCGTGCTGGTGCGAGCCCGTCTTCCTTCTCCTCCTGTTCCTCCTCCTCCTCCTTCTCCTCGTCGGTTTGGCCCCGCTTCCCGCGGCGCCGAGAGTGGCGCGGTGGGGTCTTGGGGGTCAATAGCAACTTCCCCGCGAGATCGACTGGGATCCGACCTCTTTGAACCCAGAGTAACACGATCACAACTGATCGGTAGAAGTAGCATGGGCAAGGGAAAGAAGGGGCGAGAGCGCCGTAAGGCCCAGGAGACAGGTCGAGAGGAGCCATGGCTCAGCCTGCCGCCGCCCTGCCAGGTCGGGCTAGGGCTACAGTAGGCTGGCGGCCAGCGCCGCGCGACGGGGGCACCCGCGCCGTTGCACTCGGCCTGGCCAATGTGGTCCATGGTGCCGCCGCCGCCGCCTCGTCATTCTCTGACACATGTCGTTCGCGCGATGAGGGAAAAGGACGCCGATGTCAAGTGCGCGGCTTGCTCGCGCTGGGCGCGGGCGTTCAAATCTGAGATGTACCGCGACGCGTGCTTGTGTGGGGCCCCGTGCAGTAACGCGCCCCCGCCTGCGACAGGAGCGAGAAGGAAAGACTAGCAAGCCATCCATGGACACAGCTATGAAGAACCAGCTCCGATCTATCATCGCATCGCAGTCTAGCTCGGACCAGGGTTGAGCGGCCCAGTCCTCGCTTGAACAACCGAAGCCGAGGCCTCGATGCGTGAGTCTCCTGCCAGCGTCTTGCAGCAGGCGACGTCGGTCACGGCTGAGGTCGCGGAAGGCCCCTGGCGATTTCAACAAGGCAACGGCTCTTCAGATGAAGCGCGCTATGGAGTTGGACAAGTACAAGTCCACTCTCCGCGGTGCCGCGGAGGCGCTCGCAGAGGCTGAGGAGGAGAGAGCGGCATAAGGCGGTGGCTCCATCGCATAAGCCGCCTTCCGCGGCCAGTCAGACCGCGGGCATCGACCTCGGTGCACTGTTGGTGTTGAAGTATGTTGATAAGATTTTCGCAGTGGCCTGGTAGCAGAGTTTGGCAAGTCGGATGTTATCGTGGATGAGACTGAGTTGGATGAGGTGAGCTGTCTCAAGGAGCTTGTCACGGCTGCCCCATGGACACCGTGAATCCATGTTCGGTGATTTGCAAGAGAAGTTCAGGGAGCGCCGCGACCAGTTCTTGGATGCCACGGATAAGCTTTCCGCAAGAAGCAGTGCGCGCTCACCTTCGCCTCCGCCCCCGTCGGCAACGGCGTCCTCGACGGCCGCTGTCTTCAGATGCGGCGGCTCCCAGTGCAGTTCTGGGCGCCGAGGCGGAGGGCGACGTGCCGCCCGAGGCAAGGCGCGCAGAGAAGGTTCGCATCGATGGCGTCGCAGAGAGAATGGGGTCGGGCGGCGAGGCCAGGGCGTCCGCGATCGACCCGTATTCTCTTTTGCAGTTTTGCGCCCTCTGGCTATGGTCGGCCATCCGAGGATGGAGGTCGGGGGGTCGCCGCCGGTCCACCGCGCGCGCCTTCGAGTGCGACCCTGTCGCGTTCTAGGTTTGTTATCCGTTCGATTCTGGCGCCGTCTTCGGTGGCTTCGCCGTCGTCGATTTCGCTGGCGCCAGGTGCCCCGCCCGGCCCCTCCGCGCCGCCCCCTCTGCAGCGCCGCGCGGCGCCGGTCTCGGCGACGCCGCGATCGGCGCGGCGCAGCGCGCGGCGGGGGCTTGGCGGCCAGGAGTCGGGAGGCCGCGACTGTCGAGGCGTCGGGGCGTGTTCTTCCCCGGCGGCAGTTTTTCTTTGCCGGCTGCCCATCCGCGCCCCTCTTCGCCGCCGCCCCTGCAGCGCTTTGCCGAGTCTTTTTGGGGTGGCGGCCGGGAGTTGGGAGGCCGTGATGGTTGGGTCGGCGGCGCCTTCTTCTCGGGCGGCGTCTACCCTGCCTGCCGCCCACCCTGGCCCCTCCTCGTCGTCGCCCCTGCAGTGCCCTGCCGAGTCGCGTCGCGCGACGCCCTGAGCCGCGGCGCGTTGCGAGCAGCAAGGGAATGGCGGCCGGGAGTTGGGGGGCCGCAGTGGTCGGGCGAGCGGCGCGCGCTCAGATCTGAGGACGTGTTTGTCAAGACCGAGTGGCACCTGCGATGTGGGTGCTCGCTCTGGCCTTTGTCTCCGTCAGATCTACGCGCGCAGCCCAGGGGGGCGGGGGCCTGTTTCGCGCGGTGGGGAAGCAGGAGACGCGGGCATCCACTCTGCAGCTTATCGGGCGAAGGTTCGTCGCGAAGCCGCGGGAATTCGCGCGGATGTTTTCGGGCGCTTTCGAGCTGAATCTCTCGTGCGTTTGGATTCCAGTGCCCGGGATCGAGTGGGGCTCCGTCAACTTGACGCGGCTGGCAAGAAGCCTGGCTTGGACTTTCGCGGTCTGGCAGCGATGCAGCTCAGGGCGCGCAGTGAATCCCTGCTCTTCGTGGGTCTACATGGCGTCGTTTGCGGGGGCCGAGGGCGATTTCCAGAAACTCTCCGACCTGGGTGCTCTACTCAACGCCGTGCTCGGCATGTGGATTGCGGTGGCGGGCTGGAGCATGACGCCCACCGAGTTGTCCAAGTCTGGCTGGGTCGCCCTCGTCAGCGGTGCCATTGCAGTTTCTACCAGCACCTCATGCACTTGTGCCCTTGGGTCGGCCCGGATGTTGAATGTTTGTTTTCTTCTGGGTCGGCTCGTCATTTGAATTCTGACATCTTCGCGAATTTCGAAGCTGTGGAGGAGGCGGGTCGACTTCGCCATGGAATTCGCAGGTCGTTGGATTTCGGCATGGATCGAGCCATGGCGTGGTATATGTACCGCCCTCGAGGGTTTGACCACCCTGCGCGTGATCGCAAGCTGCCTGGTCCTGCTAGCAAGAGATCCACGTCCGCGGCGTCCATGACATTTCGGAAGGCGCTCCCCGCGGCCCCGGAGAAGCCCGTTGCGCCGCGCAGTTTGGCATCCAAGAGGGCTCAGCCACGGGGGCCTGCCGCTGATCCAGCGCTGGGCCGACGACGAGGACGACGCCGCGGACGTTCCGCGCGAGTCGGGGCCGGCCTTGGCGGAGGGGGAGGGGGAGGTCGCCGATGGCGATGGGTGCGCCTTTGCCAGCCTGCGCGCCATCTGAGGCCCCCTGGCCAAGGGCCGGCGTTGGATTTCGATGTCCACCAGTTCAATTCCAAGTTGTCGGCTTCCTGGGCTTGTGGCGGATGGCTCGGCCTGCGAGTCCGCCGCGAAGGAGGCTAGTGGGCTGGGCGATGTCTTCTCGAGTTGTGTCCTCGCGATGGAGTTGTGCGATTGTGAGCTGTGCCGGGCACCTCCTCAGAAGCGCAGCCAATTTCAGGGGCGCGGCAAGCTGTCGTCGCCAGTCGAGATGCCCGCGGGCGTTTAGGGGGCCATGGCCCACCGCCGCGGACGCCGGCTCGCAATGGTGGTCGACGGTCGCCAACATTAATCGGGGCTTTCTCATTGCAGAACGCCAGCTGGCGTCTCTCGCGCTCAGCACCTGCGCGAGAGGCGTTCCAGCGTGGCGCCCACTACCCCCGCCACTCAGATTGCCCCGTTGCCCGAGAGGCGCAGGCTGAGACGGTCTCGGGCGTCGCGCGCCTCGTGGGGCGCTACCCGGGGGCTTGCCGCCAGGATTGCGTCTGCCGTGCTGCGGGCGGCGGAGTGGGCCCAGAGGGCAGTGGGTAGGCGACGGCTCCGCGGCTTTTGTAAAATCGCGTCTGCCAGCGCTCGGCGCAGGACGTGGGCGCCGCGCGCCGTCTTGCCGCGCGCCCGATGGCCGAGGCCAGCGAGGTCAGAGCGGCAGGCGCGTCTACCGCCGACGGGGCGACATTGCCTGGGGCCGAGAGATCTGGCTGGGCCAGACCGCGGTCGCCTGAGGGATTTCGTGAGCATGGGGCGTCGCGGATCTTGTCGGTGGCGCGCGAAACTGCTCGGCGCGAGGAGATGGCGCCGCCCGCGCTTGACATGCTCGAGGAGGCTGCGACTGCGACCTCTTCCTCGAAGGCGGCAGGCGTCGAGGGCGTCGTGCAGCGAGATGTCTGGTGGCTGCCAGAGATCGACCGCCAGTAATTGCTTAAGCATGTTCGTTTTGTTGAGTTGTTTGTTGTGGCTCATCAGTTCAGCTTTGCAGTTGGATCGACAATGCCACGTAGAGGGCGGATGGGGATGCGTTGCGACGTCCCGCCCCGCCTTGCGCGCTCGTTTTTTTTTTGGTGGTGTACATATTTTTGTATATCCATGTGTGTATATATATATACACGTTTTCCCCCTCTTTGGGGGGGGGGGGTGCACGGGCATGGCGCAGGGGCAATCTGAAGCGGATTCAGAGCAACCATCAGCGCATCTGAACTTTCGATTCCGCGTGAGATCCAAGCCGGCTGAGTGCTGCGTGGAGAACTGGCGGACGCCATGCGCGCGGCTGCTGGCCTAGGCATTGAGCGGGGCAGTGGCGCCCCTGACTCCGCGCCTCGCCGCGCGAACAGGCCGACCCAGGCCCATGGGGGAGTTTCCTGCGTCAACAAGATGGCCAGGGCCGCCCCCGCGCAACGTAGGACCCAAGCTCGTCCTCGCGGGAGCCTTGCCTCAGGCTTCTTTTGCGTGGGAAGTCTTTGGGGCGGCGCCCGTCGCTCCTTTCCCGGCGGAGAAAGTCATTGGCCGGCGTTTGGTCCAGGGGTGATGGCCGAGGCTAGACTTCGCTCTTGGCCCTCGTGGTTGGACCTGCGTTTAGCTCTGTGTTCATGATTTTGGATTTCTGGTCCCAGGTTGTCTTTCATGTTTCTGGCCAGTTCCCTCCTCGCATCTGCGCGCGCTAGAGTCTGGAGGGGCACAGTTGCGCGCGTTCTCGCTGGCGCGAACTTCGAGGCCATATTGACAGCGGTCGTAGCCACCGTGCTTGGGTTACGATGGCAATTTGAGGGTCTGTGGAACTGGGCGCCACCTAGCGCGGCCATGCCAGACTCTTTGTCAGGGCGCGCGCATGTCTTTGGAATTTAAGGCGGAAGTGGCAAACTCGATTCAGGCGAAACTGTGGGGTCGAGCTCCGAAGTTCCACTGCGGATGCGGGTCCAATATCGGGGTCGATTTCACCGCGGGTCGCAGCCCCCTTGCCCACCATCGTAAGAAAGACTTGGAACGAGCTGGCCACGTCAGGTCAGTTCTTACTGGCGCCATCTGGATTCGTTCTCGCATCCTTAGCGCTGGCAGCGAATGCGAATGTCAGTGCGACGGCTCGAGAATGACGCGCGCGCATTTGGGGACTTTCCCGTGTAGGATATTCCGAAGTTCTGAAGATCTCGGAGGCTTTCGCGAGGAGGGGAACCCTGACCGATTGCCCCATCTTATGGTTTCGCGGCCTCGCGCGTCGATCTTGGGCCCATTTCCCCGGCCCTCCCGACTGGTCTCTCATCGCGCCCCCCAAGTGCTTTTCCCGGCGAAGGGGGGGCTCGCATCTTGCGGCGGGGGGCGCTCGTGTGAGTGTGTGTGTGTGTGTGTGTGTGTGTGCGTGCGTGCGTGCGTGCGTGCGTGCGTGCGTGCGTGCGTGCGTGCGCGCGCGCGCGCGCGCGCGCGTGTGTGTGTGTGTGTGTGTGTGTGTGTGTGTGTGTGTATATGTGTGAGGGGGGGGTCAGAAGGGCGTCGTGGGGCGTCGCGGTTTCTGGGTCCAGTTTCTAGGAGCTCCCGACCGCGGCGGCCGCTTCCTGCGAGGCCTACCTCGCGCGGGCGGTGTTCTCTGGGCTGCAGTTTCTCAGCAGAGTTGAGCTCGCGGCCCTTGGCACTTTTTGGGGGCGTCCCTTGAAGCAGCGGGGCTCGGCCGCGCTGCTGGCTCCGCGTGCGTGTCTCGAGGGGTCGCCCAGCTTGCCGTGGGGCTGATCCCTGGACGTGCGACTGCCAGCGCCACAGCTGGCTCTCTGGCTCGCGAATGGGAGGCCGAAGCCCTTGCCCCCGATGCCGTCTCCTCGTCGGTTCGGACGGCTGACGGCCTCCCCTGCGCAATCTAGGGGCCTTTGCTGCGTGTCGTGGGTAAGAAACGCCCCCCGCCCACCCGCAGGTGCGAGTGCCCAGCGCCGCTGCCCAGAGATTGCGTCGCGCCGGTGCGAGTGCCCAGCGCCGCTGCCCAGAGGTTGCGCCGCGCCGCTCAGAGCTCGCAGCGCTCCTGTCCGCAGATCCCGAGCGACTGGCCAATGTCGCACGTGCGGGTGCCGTGCCAGTGCCGATTCCTTGACCTCTCCTTCTCGGAATCCCGCCCCGCCCCATGAGTGGGTCTGGCGCTGTGGTCGGGCCTTCGGGGGCCGTTTGTGTCCGAGCGCAAGAGGCGCACGGCACGCGCCGGCTGGAGTTTAGGCTTGATCGGGACATATTTGGGCGTCGAGCGCGCGGGTGTTACCCAGCTTCGAGGGGCCGCGGGCTCAGGAGGGCGTCGTGGGGTGTCGCGGTTTTTGGGCGCAGTTTGGAGGAGCTCCCGACCGCGGCGGCCGCTTCCAGTGAGGCCGACTTCGCGGGGGGCGGTGTCGCTGGGCTGCAGTCTGTCAACAGACGGGAGCTCACAGCCCGTGTTACCTTTCTGGAGGCGCCCCCCGAAGGAGCGGAGGTCGGCTGCGCTTCGGGCTCCGCGCGCGTGTCTCGATGGGGTCGCCCGAGTGCTGTCGGGAGCGTGGCCCGCGTCAAGGGTCACCGCGAGTTGTGGGGTCGCGCCCGCGGGCTGCGCCGCGTGCTGGGCTCGATTGTCATCCGGGGCCCCCAGTCGCTACCTGCCATCGGGGGCGGGCGAGGGTGGGGGAATGAGGAGGATATGGCCCTCTCAGAAGGCGGCGGGGCCTCTCGGAAGGCCTCCAGCCTTCTGGGGGGTCTTTAGCCGCCCTTTCCTCTTCACCCCCCAGGGCTCGCCGGCCATAGTTGGCGGGTTGAAAGAGCGAGAGGGAGGAGTAGACAGGGTGGAGGAGGTAGGAGGAGGAGGAATACGAATAATACGAAACATAGTCAGAATAATAAGACGAAGAGGAAGCATAACCATAATAATAAGCATACTGACAGCACGAATAAGGAAATACAAAAAATGCGAATAATGCCTATACTCATACGGTTCATATGAGCAGTCCGGTGAAACATATTCGTAATACTAATAATAAGGAGCATACGAATAAGACGGCTATCAAGAAAAGAAGGAAAAGGAGGAGGAGGAGGAAACAGACATGGAGGAGAAAGATACGGGGCACAGGCAGACTCGTTTGAGCACCAGATGCGAACGGTAGCTCATTGATCGTTCATGCTTTCTTTATTGGCCCTGTCCAACACCCGAGAGAGGAAGTTCCACGCAGTGCGTGGATTTTTCTGGTCAGCTAATCGTTTCCCTTTTCCGCCGCCCTTTGGCCCGTGGGCACGTAGTGCGGCTAGACTACGTGCCCGTGTTAGACGCGTGTTCCACCGTGCTCATTGATGGTTCACCCAGTCAGATAGGTATCTCTTACCGCACAATCCGTTTTCACCGCCTCTTCCACCTCTCCTCCTTTTCTTCTTCCTCCTCCTCCGCCCCCCCAAACCCCGAGTTTTGTTTGTTTTTTTGTTTCTCTCCCTTTCACGTCGATCCCCAGGGGTCTCGACCCCTTCCCCGCGACCAGCTTCTTATCCTGAGTCGTTTATTGACGGTCCCGAGGCCCAGGAAGGATCCCTGGAGGCACAGCATGGTGGAGCACCTCTCGTCGGAATTCCGTCACAATGCGAGGGAATCAGGGTCCTCTTCCTCCGGTCTTCCTCCTCTTCCTCCTCCTCCTCCTCCTCCTCTTCCTCATCCTCTTCCTCCTCCTCCTCCTCCTCCTCTTCCTCATGCCCCTTATCATCCTCCTGGTCCTTCTCCTCCTCTTCCTCCTCTTCCTCCTCTTCCTCATCATCATCCCCCTCCTACCCCTCCTCCTCGTTTTCCTCCTCCTCCTCCTCTTTCTCCTCTTCCTCCCCAGACCCCCGACGTCGTCTTTTTACCTAACAGCTTTTGCTGATAGGTTTCTAGTGGTCTCAAAAGAGAGCAGCAGATGACTCCACAGGGGGGTCGGGGCGGGACCCGGATCGGCTGCCGCCGAAGCCCAAATCGCTTAGGACATCCTCGCAAAATCGCTCTTGGTGCTCCCAGAACTCCATTCCTGGGCCACATTTTGGATGCCCGGAGCCAACTGTAGGCCACTTCGTGCTCTTCGACTTCCCAGAACTCCATTCCCGGGCCACATTTTGGATGCCCGGAGCCAACTGTAGGCCACTTCGTGCTCTTCGATTTCCCAGAACTCCATTCCCGGGCCACATTTTGGATGCCCGGAGCCAACTGTAGGCCACTTCGTGCTCTTCAAGTTCCCAGAACTCCATTCCTGGGCATGATTTTGAATGCCCGGAGCCAACTGTAGGCCACTTCGTGTTCTTCTAGTTCCCAGAACTCCATTCCTTTTTGAATGCTGAGGCAGGCTGATGCTGCGGCCGAGGCAGGCTGAGGCTGAGGCAGGCTGAGGCTGAGGCCGAGGCTGAAGGCAGACTGAGGCTGAGGCTGAAGCAGACTGAGGCTGAGGCTGAGGCAGGCTGAGGCTGAGGCTGAGGCAGGCTGATGCTGAGGCAGGCTGAGGCTGAGGCTGAGGCTGATGCAGGCTGAGGCTGAGGCAGGCTGAGGCTGAGCCGAGGCTGAAGGCAGACTGAGGCTGAGGCTGAAGCAGGCTGAGGCTGAGGCTGAGGCAGGCTGAGGCTGAGGCAGGCTGAGGCTGAGGCAGGCTGAGGCTGAGGCTGTGACTGCGACTGCCGTTGCCGCTGCGACTGTCATCGCGAATGCGACTACGACTGCGAGAACAGCAGAATTCTACAACTGGATGTTCATCTGAATCTTAAGGGGAATGCTTTCAGATATGCTTCTACACATCGCTGTTAGGTTGCTTTGCCGGGATAATTGTCTTGTTGTATCACAGGTCCCGACCCTTCCCCGCGTCCTGTTTCTTATCCTCAGTATATCCTGAGTAGTTTTTTGACTGTTCCGAGGCCCAGGAAGCATCCCCAGAGGCAAAGCATGGTGAACCACCTCCCGTCGCAATTCCGTCACAACGCGAGGGGGTCAGGGTCCCCCTCCTTCTCCTTCTCCTCGTCCTCCTCTTCCTCCTTCCCACCCGCACGGGCCGCGAGCACCTCGCTCGAATTGAAGCAGGGATGTTCCCCAAAGCACTTTGCAAGACCGACCTCCTCAGGCGGCAGCAGAGAGCTCAGCTCTAATTTCGGGCTCGAACTTGCATTCGCAACTGGTTCATACTCATACTCATACTCCTTTTCCTCCTCCTCCTCCTCCTCCTCCTCCTCCCCATCCTCCCCCATCTCCGCCTCGCGCGAGGAGATGTGCTGGTGCGAGCCCGTGCGCGTCCGGTGCTGCATCGTCGCGCCCGGGACGGCGGATCCGCCGGCGGCCGAGGTGGCGCCCGCGCCGTCGCCGGCAGGCGGTTCGCGCGCCTGGCGGCAAGCTGGCGCACCCAGAGGAGGAGGAGGAGGAGGAGGAGGAGGAGGAGGAGAAGGAGGAGGATGTGGAGGAGGAGGAGGAGGACGAGGAGGAGGACGTGGAGGAGGAGGAGGAGGAGGAGGAGGAGGAGGAGGAGGAGGAGGAGGACGAGGAGGAGGACGAGGAGGAGGAGGAGGAGGAGGAGGAGGAGGAGGAGGTGCGAGGATGGAGCAGAGAAAGGGGGCTGGTGGAGGCAGAGAAAGAGGAGGAGCGAGGACAGATGAGATTGGCAAGCTACGCGCGTTCGCGCCATAGCTTACATCTTATCCCTCCCTCCCATCCCTTCCACATTTCGCCGATGTTTTCTCTTCTGTCCGCAGCCGCGTTCCAACGCCGACCTGGAACTCCAACTAAACGACCCCATCGTGTTATGCGCAATCGGAAAATGAGAGCTGCGTGCATAGAAAGAGGAGGTGGCGGATGAGCAGGAGGAGAGGCAGGTGGAAAAGGAAGACGATGTGTAAGGACGAGGACCAGGACGAACAGCCGCAGGAACTGGAGCGGAAGGAGTGGGACGAGCAGAGGGACCAGGGGAAGGCGGAGGGGGGAAATCAGGGGGCGACAAGGATGAACCATACTCGGGTCCAGAAGGGTGGCCCACGTGGGGGCGGGACCGCCATTCTGAACGACGGGACCAACGGTGCAGCGGGAACACCGTGTTGAAACATTGAGAATAATTGGAATGCAACAACCATGAGTCAGACCACCTTAGCTCCATTCTGTTTGCACAAAAGCAGGACGCGGAAAGAACAGGCCGTCTTCCGGACGAAGTCAGAGGAGAGAGGGGGTTCGTATTCATTATTTGTGGTTGCAGGGGGGGACAAAGGAGAGGAGAGGGAGGATAGATGATATGGTGATGATGATGGCGATGATGTTGATGATGCCGTTGATGATGTTGATGACGCTGATGGTGATGGTGATGATGGTGATGATGCTGATGCTGATGATGATGTTGTTGTTGATGGTGCTGTGGATGATGATGCAGATGATGAGGATAATGGGGATGTTTATTTATTCTTCAACTGGTTTTTATGATGATGGTAATGGTGGTGATGATTAGGCTGATGCTTATGTTGATGATGCTGATGGTTGTGGTGATGATGCATATGGTGATGGTGATGGTGATAGTGATGGTTATGGTGGTGGTGGCGATTATGATGCTTCTGATGCGGGTGTTGTTGCTAATGCTGATGCTGCTGATGATGATGATGCTGATGATGCTGACGATGCTGATACTGATGATGATGCTGACACTGATGATGATTCTGCTGATGATGGTTATGATGATGGCGATGCTGAGAACCATGATGGCGATGATGATGACGATGATGATGGCGATGACCACGATGATGATGCTGATGATGAGAACGCCGACGACGATGACAAACATGCTGCTGCTGCTGATGATGCTGATGATGATGATAATGTGTATTATGACGAGAATGATACTGATTATCACGATGGTGATGATGATGCTGATGCTGCTAATTATGATGATGATGATATGATGCTGATTATGATGATGCTGATGCTGCTGATGATGATGCTGATGATGCTCATGATGATGCTGCTGATGATGATGCTGATGATGATGCTGATTGTGATGATGCTGATGATCATGATGATGATGATGATGCTGATACTGATGATGATGCTGGCGATGCTGATGATGCTGCTGCTGATGATGATTGTGATGATGATGCTGATGATACTGCTGCTGCTGATGGTGATGACGATGATGATGAAACTGATGATGATGCTGCTGATGATGCTGATGCTGATGCTGTTGCTGCTGCTGATGATGATGAGGAGGAGGAGGCGGGGTCAGCCCCCCGTGGCGGGGCCGTGCGGGCATGCTGTCCAGCGACCGCGCCGTGGGGCAGCGCTGCCACCAGCGCGCGGCGAGAGCACCGGAGCCCTGCTCACAGTGCTGCAACGACGGGGTGAAGAAGGCGAGCGGCCCCGGGGGGGGGGTGGGGAGCCAGAGGATCGGGAGCCTCGAGACGGGGGTCAATGCAAACGGGGGTCAGCCAGGGCGCCAGATCCTGCAGGATCCTGCGAAGACCCCCTCTGGCTGACCCGGGTTAGCGAGCTGCTCGTGGCCGCGAGGCGGCCGCGCGTATTGGCTGACCCGGGTTTGCGAAGGTCTGCGTTGCATTTTTTTGTTCCTGCATTGCAGTTTTTGGTTTCCTGCTGACCCGGGTCTGGATTGACCCGGGTCAGAAGATCCCCGAGAGGAGGAAGGGGAAACGTCTGCGTCTGGCAACAGGCGCGGGGGGGGGTTCCCCTCCCGACGGGGCTCAACGTCACCCTGTCCGCGCCCTGGGGAGCCAGAGGAGGAAAGGGAAGCGTCTGCGTCTGGCAACAGGCGCGGGGGGGGGTTCCCCTCCCGACGGGGCTCAACGTCACCCTGTCCGCGCCCTGGGGAGCCAGAGGAGGAAAGGGAAGCGTCTGCGTCTGGCAACAGGCGCGGGGGGGGTTCCCCTCCCGACGGGGCTCAACGTCACCCTGTCCGCGCCCTGGGGAGCCAGAGGAGGAAGGGGAACCGTCTGCGTCTGGCAACAGGCGCGGGGGGGACTTCCCCTCCCGACGGGGCTCAACGTCACCCTGTCCGCGCCCTGGGGAGCCAGAGGAGGAAAGGGAAGCGTCTGCGTCTGGCAACAGGCGCGGGGGGGGGTGGTCCCCTCCCGACGGGGCTCAACGTCACCCTGTCCGCGCCCGCGGGCCCGGGGTCTGGCTTTTTGCGATTGGCGGCGCGGGCCGACTGGGGTCGATGTCGCGCGGCTTGCCCGCGGCGAAGGTCGATGTGGGGCTGCTGGCGGGGGATGGCGGTCCCGCCACGCTCACGGCCGGACCGAGGTGTAAGATCGAGGTCGGTTCGGGGAGGGTGCCCCAATGTTCTTCGTAGTTGTTGCGTGCTCTTGTGCATCCTAGGGGAGGGCACCCTCGAGTATTCTTCAGTTTGGCCGCCGGAGGGTCTCATGTTCTTGAATGATGTTCTTCTGTCACAGGTCTGACTGTACCATCAAACGCAGAGTGCCCTTTCTTCGTTCCCGCCTTTTGGGTCATCCTTGGGGGGGCCCTCGTCGCCAGGGCAGTGCTGGGTTCGCCTCGGAATTTTGGCCAGAACGCACCCCAGGAGAGGTCTGGGGAGCAGCGATATTGGTGTTTTCTGATTTCCCCAGAAGGGGGGGGGGGGGGGGGGCGCACTCCACGCCTCCCAGAAGAGGCCCAAGTAGTTGGGGTCGGAAGTTCGCGCCGCATCGGGGAACAAATCGCCGATGCGTTTTCTCTACCGCGACGTCGCCGATGCATCGCGGACGTCGCCGACCCATCGCCGACGCATCAGCGATGCACAAGCGATGCGCTGCGATCCTCAGGCTCCATCCGCTCGGACCCTAGTTTTCGTCCGGACGTGTTCGCGGGTCATCACCACCTGTACCCCGCGCCCTCCGGCCGCCTGAGGCCCCGCCCGCCCGCGCCCTGTCTCCCCAATTAGTGCTTTGCGCGCCCCGCCTAGCTCTTAGCCGGAAGAGGCCCGCTCTCGACCCGCAGACCAAAAAGTGTTCGCGGGTCATCGAGAAAGTTTTTTACCGTTTCGGGATGCTTTTCACCAGCAGCGGTATTCGCGATGACCCAGACTTTTTTCTTGTGGAGATATTTGGTCGCTTTTTGGTTGTCTCGTATCGGGATGCTTTCCAGCAGCAGCTCCTCGTCGAGAGCGTTTCATGGGTGCCCGGATGGTCCCGATGGGCCGCCTGACGCTGGAGTGATGGCCCGAAAGCCGGACGGAGTCAGGACGAGGATTAATCCGTTCCAGAGCGTTTCGGAACGCTCTCAGGGCGTCCCCAAGCGCTCTAAGAAGGCCGCGGTGCCCGAGACATCCTGCAGAGCTGCTGGATCTCAGATATTCTCGATGCATCCTCATCCGAATTGTTTCTCGTCCTGGCTTCGTCTTACCGAAAGTCGGACACCCAGGGGAGGAAGAGTCGGGGGCGGCCATCGAGGGGGGTGGTGGCTAGGGAGGGGTGGACATCATGGCGGGGGCCATGATGTGTCCCAAGATTTCATGGCGCCTCTTCTTAATTCAATACGTTTCCGATTCCCCCCTTGGCCACGCACATGCCGCCGGCCACGGTTCGCGCCGCCCCACCCCTCTTGGACGCCCCCCTCTTGGACTCCCCTGAAAGAGACTTCCGCGGCCCGCCCGTCGTTTTGGACCCTCTTTGGCTCCCGGGCTTCAGCCTCGCGTCGTCACGGCTTGGTTTTCGCCTCTAGCAGTCTTGGTCGGAATAGTCGCCCCGGGAGAGGGCCGGGGAGCAGCGGTATCGTCGGGGCCGCCAAGAGGGGGTGATTACTAGGGCGGGGCGGATATCATGGCGGGGGCCATGATATCTCCCCAGATTTCATGGCGCCTCTTCTTATTTCATTGCGTCCCCGCCCCCCACCTGGGCCAGGCGCGTGCCGCTGGCCATGATTTGCACACCTCCCTCTTGGACGCCCCCCTTTTGGACGCCCCCGATATCAGTTTTTTCCTCAGAGAGGGTCGGCCACGCGCATAGTCGTAAGCTGGAACTTGTACATTTCTAGTGGGGGGCTGTTTTTCAATCCCAGGGCTTTTGTTGAGGGTCGGGAACGACGTCGGGGTGGTGGTGTATATTTTTTTTTCTCGTTAACCGGGAAATCAACGAAACACGTACACACCAGGACCCGCTGTCTTTTGCAAATTTCAATGCAGGACCAGAGAAAGCGTCGGTACGTGTATATAAATATATGTGTATATATAGAGTTCCGGTCCTTGCATAAGGGAAGGCAGGTGGAGGCTTGATGGCCCCTTAGAAGGAGGTTGCTTCTCAGAAGGCACGTGCCTTGTCTATAGATGCAAGGCCGGCCGACGCCTGCTGAGAGGCCGCTGCCTTGTAAGAAGCCCTCCCCCCTCCCCCCCTGCCGCCTCTGTGCGCGCCGCCAGCGGCTATTGCGCTTCTCGTCGCGTCCGCCTCTCCTGCGCTCTGGGTGCGCGTCCGTTCCGAAGGTCATCGGGCTGTTCGGAGCAACGGCCAGGACGAGGATCGAGGAGGAGGAGGGATGGGGCAGAGGAAGACATGGAGGATGATGAGGATGATGAGGAGGATCAGAGGAAGACATGGAGGATGATGAAGAGGATCCATGATGCTCAGATAACAAAAGCATAATACGATGACGTCGGATATGACCATGGCTTGGGGGGTGAATTCTTGACGCTTTGCGTACCCCCCCAGCCCATGCAGAGACGATGTCCCGAGGAGTTGCCTCGATCAGGGAAGTGGGCAGCACACAGAGGAAGGGTCCCTCTTGGAGCGCTCTTGGGACCCTCTTGGGGCCGTCTCGGGGCTCTTTTGGGCCTCCTTGGGGCCTCCTGGAGCCTCTTGCAGGCCTCTTGGGCGCCTCTTTGGGCCTCCCAGGCGCCTCTGGGGGCCCTCTTGAGGCGCTCTTGGAAGCCTAGGGAGCGCTCTTGGGGCCATCTTGGAGGAGATCGATCAACAAAGATGGGAGCTTTAATTACGACCCCCACTCGGGAGATCTCCTCTTGGACCCCTCTTGGGGCGCTCTTGGAGCGCTCTTGGGCGCTCTTGGGGCCGTTTGAGCGCTCTCTTGGGCCTCTTGGGGTGCTCATGGGCCCTCTTGGAGCTGTCTTGAGGCCTCGGAAGGCCATCGGAAGCGAAGAGGCGAGAAGGCACAATTCATTTATTCTCCTCCGATTTTTGAAGGAGTTTGGTCTCTTGGCGACCTCCTGTGAAGTCTCGGAGGCATCTTGGAGCCGTCTTGGAGCGTTCTTTGGGCCTCTTGGAGCATCCTGGGAGCCATCTGGCGCAATCTTAAGCTATCTTGAGCCATATTGGAGGTCTTCTTGGGCTCTCTGAGGCCCTCTTGGAGCCGTCTTGGGCCATCTTGGATGCTCCAACGCGTCGCGGAAGTCCCCGTCCAGGTCCAGGGGAGGGGGTAGGGGGAGGGGTCAAGACACACCCTAGATAGCGAGTCGTTTAGCTCACTCCCACCTGCCCTGCACACGTGACAGCACACATTTGGAAGCATGTCGGCCCCCACCATCCTTGTCGAAAACCAATGCCCATCATTGTGTCTGGTGGGCTTGCGCACAGCAGGCCATACGCCACCACCCCCGCCGTCCTTGTTAAAAACCACTTGAAACTGATCGCGGGGTGGCCGCGCACTATCCAGGTTTAGTCGCGAGTTGTATTTTCGTATTGTTTTTGTTGCGAGGGATGGTCGCCCTGCGCGCAGCAGGCAATATGCTGACAGCCCCGCCCTCCCTGTCAAAAACACTACAAAATACTCGCGGGCCCCTCCAATATGACCCAAGATTTTGCCCCAAAGTGTACCTGGTCTTGTTTGTTGACAGGGATGGTGTGGGGGGCGCATCGGGTTGGGGGGGGGCACATCGGGTTGGCCGCGCATGCTCCAAATGTGAAGCAGAATGCGTTTTGTCTGGTTTTTTGACAGGGATGGTGGGTGGTGGTCAGCATGGTTCCTGGTTGGCCGCCGGTCGCCTGGGGGAGGGGGTGTATATTAACAGGGGACAGTGATAAACCCTCCCCGACGGGGAAGGAACGGGTTGGAAGAGACAGCTCTCTAGACCACCTACGCCCTAAAGGGCTGGTGGGAATCGATGATGGCGATGATGATGGAGGAGCAGTACGGGCAGAAGGAAGAGGAACAGGATGAAGAGTAGTTGTTGGTGGTGGTTGTGATGCGGTCGTTTAGGGTCTGCCAGGTCTGGTAGTAGGACTTGGGGGCATGAGCAGGCGGATGAGAGGTAGCCCTTGTTCGAGAGGTCCGCCAACTACAGCAACAGCGCAGCTCGTTCTGCGAGATCTTGAATCCAGACGGGAACACGGGGCTGATGTTGTTGCTGCAGATGATGGCGACAGCGACAGCGATAGCGATGACGATGACGATGACGCTGGCGATGATGCTGATGATGCTGGTGATGATGATGCTGATGATGCTGACGATGCTGATGCTGATGATGAATGATCTGATCAGATGGTGATGGTGCTGATGCTGATATCGGTGATGATGATGAGGACTTTCATCATGATTATGAGTCGGAGGAGAGTGGTGGCGGTGGTGTTGTTGTTGATGATGATGATGATGGTTGGCAATGGTTCATGACGATGACGATGATGGTGTTGATGATGCTGATGATGGCGATGGTGACATGGTGATGATGGCGACAATGATGGTTGTAGTGATGATGATGACGATGTTGATGACGACACCGACGACGACTGGTGATAATGATGACGATGATGCTGATGATAAGGACGATGCAGTTGCTGCTGCTGTTGATGAAGATGGTTATTATGATTGTGGATGCAGGTGATGGTGATGAGGCGTGTGATGCGACTGAGTGATGATGGTGGACGGATGATTGCGATGGTGATGGTGGTGATTGAGTATCGTTATGTTTTTATGATGAGTATCGTTATGTTTTTATGATAAGGACATGTGGGTGATCATGATAAGGATGATGATGAGGATGATGAGGATGGTGATGAGGATGATGGCAATGACGAGGATAATGATGATACTGAAGATGCTGATCATGCTGATGATGCTCATGATGATGATGATGATGATACTGATGCCGATGACGACGGTGATGATGATGATGATGATGAGGAGGAGGATGATGATGATGAGGATGAGGATGATGATGATGATGATGATGATGATGATGATGATGATGATGATGATGATGATGATGATCATGGTGGTGGCGATGATGATGATGCCGACGACGATGAAGATGACGGTTCGATTCGAGGCGGCTGAAGGCGAACCTGGAGCACGTAGGCAAGGTTGCTGGCAACGCAGTGCGGGGCCTGCAGGGTGCGCTGGCTCGGTGAGAAAGCGCAGGCGGATGGGAAAACCACCACGTGGGTGGAAAACCTCCGGCTCCCAATCTGGGAAAATGACAAGAGCTGAGGGCGCCGACCAGGGGCGCTAGATATGGAGGCGCCTGTGCAGGGCGCTGAAATGAATATGGAATGGTCTCCGGCCTGGCCGGGAAGTCAACGAATTCTCAACAACTGTTCTGACTTCCTTGCCCGCGCTGGGTGACGCTATGCGGACGGTCCCCTTGACGAAGCATCCGCGGGCTGCAACTCTGCTGCGGGGCGCGGCGGGCAGAGAGCGCGAGTGCGCGTTTCGCCCCTCGCTGTGCGGCCGCGGTTGGACACCGCGTCGGCCCTGTCGGCTTCGGCGACCTGGGAAGCCGAGAAGGCAGGAAGGTCTCCCTGCATCATCCGGGCTCTGCACTGCTTGCTGGAGAATTGGAGGTGGTGGAGCGCGCGGGGGCGCGTATAGAAATCCTTGGAGCAGGCTGGGCACTCAGTGCCAAGGATGTGAAACCGCGCCTGCATTTTTATGCCGTGCGCGTGCCTCCTGTGAGCGGCCAGGCCTTTGGGGCCGCGGCATTCCTTCTGGCAGTCAGGGCATGTCAGAGTCGGGACCGGCGCGGTCACCCGCCCAAGCGGGGCAGGTTGCTTCCCTCGCCGCCGGCGCATGGCCGCCTGGGACTGCGGGGCCTCGCAAGGGCATGCGCAGAATGCGTGACAAAGCCGCCTCCATCTCGCGGGCTCCGACAGGATGAAAATGAAATGGGTCTCCGAGGGCCTGCGTTTCCGCCGGAAATGCGGCTGCCAGATGCCTGAGGTCCGTCAGGAGATGGGTGGCAGACGCGGGCTTGGGCACGGCGGCAATGCAGCGCATCACCAGCGGCGGCGCCTGCAGCTGCGAGCCAAGGCCTGCAAGACGCTGCGCCCGCACCAATGAGGCGAGCGGTGGGGCCTGCAGCGCGGTCCTCACCTCGAGGTCCGTCGGCGTGCCGGGGGCCCCGAAGCGCATGGAGCCGTGAATGCGGCGAAGCTTTCGGTGGTACTGGGCCTCCAGCGGGAGCCATCCTCTGTCGAGCTGACCTCGCCATGCCGCCACTGCAAACAGGCTGCGCGAGAGCACGAGGGAGTTGGCGAGCTTGATCCTGGTGGGCTCCGCAATGGCCTTGGAGCCGAAGATGGGGACGGCCAGCGGCGCGAAGGCCTGCTGCGCCTTCGCCGCCTTGCGTCGGCCGTCGGCCTGGTGGCCTCCAGCGTCCTGGTGGATCGTGCCCAGGTGGGTGAAGTGGTGAACGATCTCCAGGGCGAAGCCGCCCGGGGAGGTGAACTGCTCGCGTCCGTTCTCCAGGAGTGCGCTCTGGTGGAGCTTCCTGGAACCGTTTCCGAAAATTCTTGACCATGGCGGCGGACTTCCCTGGGCCGAAATTTATTGTGAGACCGAGGCGCGCGAACTCGTGGACCAGGATGTCCGTGGCCATGCCGAGCTGGTCCAGCACCTGCTGGGGCCCGCCGTGCTCCGTCTCGAGGAAGGTGAAGACGGCGTCATCGACGTACTCGCCGTCGACGTCGGTGTTTGTGGTCTCGTGGAGGTCCTCCCTGGAGTCGAGGGCGGTGGCCCGGGGGATAGCAACGTGCTTCGGGGTCCGAAGCTCGAGGGTGATGCCGGCTTCCCGGAACCGTTGTCGTGCGCGGCCCAGTGCAAGCTCGTAGGCCAAATTAAAGCAAAGCGCGCCCAACCGACAACCTTGGCGGGCCCCGCGGCGAGCGAGGACCACATCATGCTCCGCCCCACGGACGGCGAACCAGGTGCCAGCATGCCAGTCGGCGATCTGCCGGACATCCTCTGGCGTCATGCCCGCCTGCTCCAGTAGAGGCGGGTGCGTCTCGAGGTATGTCTGGGCCTCCTGCGCGACAGGCGCGGGGATGCCAGCTCGCTGCAGGTCCGCGGAGAGGTCCGAGAGCTTGCCACGGCCGACTCCGTAGAGGCACTCGCGGATGATGGAGTCGAAAGCCTTGGCCAAATCCAGGAAGAGCAGTGCCCAAGACCGCCGCTGGTGGAGGGCACGCTCGATGAACGTTTGGATGGCCGTGGTGAGAAGCGCGGCATCCCTCCCCGGCATGGAACCACACTGCGCCGGACCCGGGGCGTTAGGAGCCGCTCGGAAGACGGGCTCGGCGATCGACATGCAGTACCACTTGGATAGATGGTCGGAGACGAGGATGCCGCGGTTGTTGCCGCACACCGCAGGGTCGCCCTTCTGCTTCCAGATGTCCCAGAGCTTCCCTCCCTTCATCGTGATGGGGGCCTAGGCGGCAGTGAACGAAATATCGAACAACGGGATCACCATGTCCAGCGCGCCCTCTCCACCGGCTCGCCAAATGGACGCGCTGATGCCGTCTGGGCCGAGGCCCTCCTTCGGGTGAGTGCGATATAGATTATGCCGCACTCGGTCACGGTCCAAATGCTGCGGCGGCCGCCGTAACGGATCCCCGGCAGGGGGGGATTCTGACAAACTTAGTTAGGCAAATGCCGGCAAACAAGGAGGACCAATGCCGCTCCCATCTGCGCTGGATCTCGTCGGGGTCGAAGAGCGCAGTGCCGCTATCGTCCAATATCTTGGCGTGCTTGCGGAAGCCCTTGCGCACCTTGAGCTGTCTGGTAATGTTGTGCCGCTGCTTGGCGTCGCCGCTCTGGTCGGCCGCGTCGGCCTGGAGAGCCAGCTCCTCGGCCCAGCGTTGGCGATCTATGCGAGTGAGGGCTCGCACTGCGCTGCGATGAAGTGCGAGGTCTCTGGGCGCCAGTGCCGCTTGGCGATGGGCGTCGGGAAGTTGCTGTAAGAGGTGTTGTGCGCGATCACGGTCGCGTCGGTCATGTAGGCTTGTGTCTCGCCATTCCAGAAACGCACGGGTAAGTCGGAGTCTCTGGACGCGGTGGCCGCGCCAGACTGCTTGATTTCGAACTTGCGGGGTGCGTTGGACAAATGCCCAGCTGGTTTGGGAGATCCATGGCTGTTGTGGCACCGCCTTGGACGGCGCGAAGAAATGTTGACGTTGGAGCCGTTGGACCCTGTGGATGAGCTGCTGGTGGTAGCGGTCAGGGCCGTCGTGGACGTACTGCTGGAGCTCGTGGGCGGCCTGCTGCATGTCCCTCTGGAAAGCCATGCGCACGTCCTCGTCGCAGAGCCGGATGCTCTTCCAGGAGTGCGGGGAGGGCGAGCTGCGCGCCCAGTGCCTTGTGGTCCTCCCTCTCGGTGAAGCTGAGGCTGTCGTCGTAGACCTGCACGCTCCGTAGATGATGCTGCCATCGCGGACCGAGCCAGATGTGGTCGCACCGCTTTTCGTGGCCCGGTATGGCGAACCACGTGGGTTCCTCGCTGCCGAGGAGCTCGGCCGCGTCGGCGAGATGGTTGGCGAGGCGGCACTCCTGTGAGAACTGGTAGTTGGAGTTCACGCCATGGGCCTCGTCGTCGTCATTGCCATCGATGAAGACGATGATGGACGTCCGGTGCCGCGCCTGCCGGAGCTCCCTGTGCAGGGCATCCCAGAAGTCGCGCTTGTCCTGGGTAGGGGCCGATGAGACAGGTGCGTGCGCAGAAGTCGCCGTAATGGCGCAGCCTGCGATAGAGGCCTTGGTGCGGAGGAGGCGTGGGTTGACGACGTTGGTGGCGGCCTTGCTGGCGGTCGCGTGGAGGTCCTTGTGGATCCACGGCTGGACGCCGCCGGTGCCGTCCGAGTTGGCGGCAGCGGTGAACGCGTAGTAGTGGTTGAGCTCCTGGCAGCCCTGATCTGGGAGACGGGCCTCCTGGGTGCCAGCGACGTGGACTCCGCGGTCGTGGAGGTACGTCTCAATCAGCTGCGTGCGGGCAGTGAGGTGCTGGCCAATGCGGCGCAGTTGCCTCTGCTCCTTCGGGTCGAGCGTCTGGACGTTGAAGGTCGCCAGGTTGAGGAAGGAGACCTCCGTGTCATCGCGCCGCATGCGGTGCCTTTGCGATCGGGTGAGCGGGCCTGCGCTCCCAGAAGGTCTGGGGGATGACCCTGTCCACTCTGGGCAGTTTCTCGAGCCGCGTCCAGCCGTGGCTACGAGGGGGGCCTCTGGAGGCCAGAAAGCCTCGAACCCACGCGCATTCACAGATGTGGTGTGGTAGGCCGAGGCGTTGGCGACGGTCACGTTGTAGCTTTCCTCGCAGCGTCGGCAAAAGTCACCGTCGGCCTCGCCGACGCGGCCCTCTGGGCGGAGGAGCGCGCCCCAGTAGTCGGGTAGGGAGCAAAGCGGTCTGTCGCCCCCGCGCTGCGAGGCCGAGTAGGTCTCGCAGCGGCTAGCATCGCGGCGGGGATTGTGAAGTAGTTGGTCAGGGGCTGCTGGACAGGGCCCTTGAATGGCTGCTTGCCTTGGTAGCGAGTGCCCACTGGCATTCCTGGTGCACTGGTGTCCACCCCTGGCACTGGCTCCGACTTGGTGCTGTGCCTGCGTGGGGTGGGGGCATGCTGACCGGTTGGCGCTTCTGCTTGCTCCTCGAACGCCTTCTCGAAGCGGGACAGCAGGTCCGCGCTTAGGGACTTGGCGTGGTCGGCGTGGACTTGGCTCGAGCCATTTTGGCTCAAGCCATTTTGGCTCATGCCAGACAGCCCACGTCCTTGCACCGCATGTGCTTGAGACAGCTTTTCAACCTCTCCATACAAACCGTGTTCCTGGCCGTTGCGCCAGTACTCGTCCATTGCCCCGCCGCAGCGGGCACCGGCAGCGATGTGGTCCGACGACGAGTGGACCAAGCTCGGCTGGAAGCAGAACCAGGACGGCTCGTGGGTCAACGGCTCACGCACTTGGCGCCCGCCGTCGACAATGGACGTGCAAGGTCTGCAACTCCACCAACTGGTCGCCCAAGACGAAATGCTCCGTCTGCAACGTCAAGAAGTCCTTCCAGCCCCAGCCGGGCCAGCCCTCGCTGACCAACGCCGCTCCGCCCCCTCAGCAGGGAGTGGCGGCACAGCTCTCCGCGGTCGCCAGCAAGCTCCTGCAGGCGGCCCCAACTACGGCACCTACGAGCACGGCAGCGCCATCAGCGCCACCTTCCGCATCCGGCGACCTGACCAAGGCCCAGCGGCAGGCCCGGATCAAGCAGCTCGAGGCGGCGCTCATCCCCCTACAGGGGGTCGAGCACCAGGAGCTCCGCTCCAGCATCGTCAAGCAGGTGGCCGAGCACAAGCAAGCGCTGATCTCGGACAAGCCCCTGGGCCGAAGCAGGGACAACTGCAAGGACGCCCTCGAGCGCGCCAAGAAGCGCACCCTCCAGGCGAGGGAGGCACTGGCCCTAGCGGAGCAAACAGTACAAGCGGCGGAGGCCGAGGAGCAACGCCTGACCCAGGAGCTGACGGACCTGCAGCACGAGTTGGCCGAGGCCCCAGTGCCAGAGGAGGGACCGGACGCTCTACGAACACATCTCGCCGCAACCTGCGACAAAGTCGCTTCTCTGCCCGGCGCCCCGGCCGACGCCGCTGAAGATGACGATGATGATGATGATGATGATGATGATGATGATGATGATGAGGATGAGGATGAGGATGATGATGATGATGATGCGGATGATGATGCTGATGTTGATGATGGTGATGGCTTGAGAGAACTCTGATGATGATACTGATGTCAATGGTGATGCTGGTGATGACGATTATGACGATGACGAGGATGAGGACGATGGTCATGCTGCTCCAGATGATGATGATGCTCCTGATGACGATTTGGAATCATTTTGATGGTGATGATGGTGATGATGATGGTGCTGATGACGATGATGATCATGATTGATGTGATGATGATGATGATGATGATGATGATGATGATGATGCGTATGATGATGATGATGATGATGGTGATGATGATGATGATGATTATGATGATGATGATGATGATGATGGTGATGATGATGATGATGATCATGATGATGATCATGATGGATGTGATGATGATGATGATGATGATGATGATGATCATGATGGGTGTGATGATGATGATGATCATGATGATGATGATGATAATGATGATGATTATGATGCGTATGATGATGATGATGATGGTGATGATGGTGATGATGATGATGATGATGATGATGATCATGATGGATGTGATGATGTTGATGATGATGATGATGATGATGATGATGGTGATGGTGATGATGATGATGCTGATGATGATGATGATGATGATCATGATGGATGTGATGATGATGATGATGATTATGATGATGATGATGGTGATGATGATGATGATCATGATGGATGTGATGATGATGATGATGATCATGATGGATGTGATGATGATGATGATGATGATGATGATAACGATGATGATGATGATGATGATGATGATGATGATGCGTATGATGATGATGATGATGATGATGATGATGATAATGATGCTGGTGATGATGATGATGATGATGATGATGATGATCATGATGGATGTGATGATGATGATGATGATGATGATGATGATGATGATGATGCTGATGATGATGATGATGATGATGATGATGATGATGATGGTGATGGTGATGATGATGATGATCATGATGGATGTGATGATGATGATGATGATGATGATGATGATGATGATGAGGATGATGATGATGATGATGATGATGATGATGATGATGATGATAATGATGGTGGTGGTGATATCGACCGATTGATCGATCGATCGTTCGCAGTTGTTTCAGGGCTCGAGTCCCGGCGGTGCGCGGCCCGGCTCCCTGGCTGGGCTGGTGCGCGCCTCGGCCCCTCGATCGCTCGCCTTCCCGCCGGGAGAGAGCCCGGCCGCCGCCACCGCCGTGGCCCGATCCTCCCGGCCCCACGGATCGGCTACCCGTAAGAGTTTCGGGCCGGGCGAAAGGGGGGGATTGGGAAAGGGGGGGTTACGAAATTTGCTGCATGCAGCTGGTTTCGGCTTCACCGAGGGGCCCATTCCTCGATACATAGCCGCCTCCGGCGCCGGGAGGCGCCGGGAAAATCAGCTACGTGAGCTGATTCTCACCCCCCCCCTTTGCTATCCCCCCCTTTCGCCCGACCCGATAAGAGTTGTCTGGCATCGGTCGGACGTGTGCAGTTTTTCCCCCGGCGAGGACAATCGAGAGGCATCTTGGATCATCCCGCGAAAAAGAAAGACGCACGAGATCGGACATGCACGGGGAAGGGACGTCCGAGCGATGGCAGACGACGAGTGACCCTTGGCAGGAGTGACCCTTGGTGCGGTCCTGCAGGGGTACCCCCAACATTGGCCTGCACGCTGGGATTTGACATCCCCACTGCTAACCTCGAACATCGGGCACCAAAGGTCACTCTTGCCTAGGGTCACTCCAGCGTGCAGCCCGTCGGGCATCCTCTCGTCGCCGAAAATCACGGCGAAAGCTTTTTTGATCATTTTCGCCCTCCAGGGGCCTTCAGTTGGCCCCGCGACAATCCACAAAACGGCTCAGGATAAGACGCCGCTCCTGGGGAAGAGGTCCAGACCTTTGGGGAGCCGCGGTGCGATAGGAGCACGGCGGAGGTCGCATGGGCCCTCCCCTCTGCCTCGTGGGCGGCGAGGGAGGGAGGGAGGGGAGGGACTGTTCTCGTTTTTCTGTTCCAGGGAGGGGGGGGGGAAGAGGGGGAGAAGAGGAGGAGGAGGAGGAGGAGTTGGAGTCCGTGGAGGAGGAGTTGGAGGAGGAGGAAGAGAAGGAGAGGAGGAGGAGGAGGAGGAGGATGTGGAGGAGGAGGAGGATCTGTGTAAACCCAGGACTAGCCAGCGATGCTGCAATCAACCCTCTCTCCAAGCTACCTCCTCATAGGCCTACCAGTATCCTTTCACTTGGGCAAGTGCCCCGTTGGAAGACAATCGTCTGACAATCCTGAACCGTGCCAACAGTATTCTGGACTAGATCTCCGCGAATCAACGTTCCTGCTAGGACGTGCTAGGACGCTGTTCCTGGGACTTCAGCTCGGCGAATCCACGTGACTGTTGTGCCCTGACCGTTTCGCATCGTCCCAGGGCATGATTTCGGGAAGGTCAGCCGCAATAATCTCTGAGCTCGTGCAGACTCTTGCAGTGATCAGGAGGAAAAGAAACACACAGACACAATTAATCCTGGATTCCCCAGAAAATATGGGAAAATATGGGAAGTGGGCGGGAAGACAGAAACCCAGAAAATATAGGAAAACATGTGGAATCTTTTGATTTGTGTGTATTTATTTGTGTGTCCTGGGGCCCCTTCAAGTGAGTGAGCGCGGCTCAGAGGCGAGGCCGCAGTTTGAAGAGGAACAGCCATCCACCCGTGAAGCCCGTGCAGCCGTTCAGGACGAGTGCGCGTGGCGCCAAGGCGAGAGCCACCTTTTGAGAGTGGCCCGCCCTCCGTCCGTGAAGCTCCTGCAACACATATCAAGACGAGGGTGCGCGGCGCTGAGGCGAGAGCCGCCTTCTGCCAGCGGGCCGCCCTCCTTCCGTGAGATTGCTGCAGCTGTCAAGTGTGAGGATCTTAGATTCTGTAGACGGTGAGGAATTCTCGTGCGGCGACGCGCCCGGCCCGCCCTCCCGACCCGTCTCGGGGTGCGACGGGGAGGAGTTTTTTATCTTTGCAGAGGAAAGGAGGAGGAGGAGGAGGAGGAGGAGGAGGAGGAGGAGGAGGAGGAGGAGGAGGAGGAGGAGGAGGAGGAGGAGGAGGAGGAGGAGCTCGCTCGCTCGCTCTCGCCCGTTCAGTTCAGTGTCGCATTGCTCCAAACGCAGAGGCCGAGGGGAAACAACTTGAACGCAGCCCCTCCTCCTCCCTCCTCCTCCTCCTCCTCCTCCTCCTCCTCCTCCCTTGCCAGCTCCAAGAGCCACACGCGCTGGCAGATGCGACGGCAGCGCGCTGCCCGCGCGGGGGCCTGGCCACTGAGCCCAACGGGCAGGATGCAACATTGAGGGAGGCATTCAGCCTGTCGCTTTCCTCAGGACTCAGGAGGGACAACAGACACACAGACACAATGAATCGTCGATTCCCCAGAAGATCTGGAAACATATGGGACGTGGGGGAGAAGAGATAAAGCCAAAACATATGGGAAACTACGGGGAATCCCTGTTATCTGTGTCTACAGTTGGGGCCCTGAAGAAGAAACCCTTTTCGTTGGGGAGGGGCTCCGCGATCCTTAAGTGTTTCGCAGCTTGCCTCAGGTTTTCCTTATGTTTTCGATCGGAAATCTAAGTTTAACTTATGGAAAAAGGGGCCTCGTTCCTTATTTTGGGTTCCTTAGGTCAAGGCCCCGACTGTATTTCTTCGTGTGCCCCGGGGCCCCTTTCAAAGACCTCTCACTATCCGGCGAGGCCTCCCGACCGGCTGGAGTGCGGGGCAGAGCGGCGGAGGGGGCTTGGGGGTAGCGCGGTCGAGACAGCTGGCCTCGGAGCCCTTCTCCGCACCTTCCTCCTCCTCCTCCTCCTCCACCTCCTTCTCCTCTGCTGCTCCTCCTGTTGCTCCTTCTCCTCCTCCTCCGCCTCCTCCTCCTCCTTCTCCTCCTCCGCCTCCTCCTCCTCCTCCTCCTCCTCTCTTTCCCCCCCCAGACGACCGTCGCCGGACGAGCACGCACCGTCGCACTCATCCGAGGAGGGAATGGATCCATATCCACCGCCTGGAGGGTCAGTTTTCGGAGCCGCGGCAGGCGGTGGATATGGACATCTTCGGGCCCCCCGGGGGCCGAAACATGTCCATATCCACCGCCCGCTGGGGCACCAGGACGTCGGTTCCCAGGCGGTGGATATGGATAACTCCCCGCCTCGCAGCTCATGCCGCGGCACCTGCGAGGCGAAGACTCTGAGAAGGTGCACAGCGAGTGCTCCACAACAGGGAGGACACCACAGCACAGATGCTCGGGTCGGGGGCCACTGCGACAATTTGTCCGTCCCGGGGAGCCCAGGGTGAGGCCCAGAAAGGAGGGGCAAGCCAGTCTCCCGCGGCAAGCTGTGGCAAGAGCTTCAGAAGAATGCCACATCAAAATAAGGCTTCCCATGCACTTGCCGAACTGGCCGAATACCTCATCAGCACAACGCCAAATCATAAGACTCCCAGTGCATTTGCCGCACTGGCCGAAGGTCTCATCAGCACCATGTCGAATCATAACACGACTCCCAGTGCACTTGCCGAATTGGCCGAAGGTCTCGACACATCCCAAATGGCACCATGACGTATTACGCGGCCTCTTTCTATCAGCTTGCGCGCCATATTGCCGCGCGGTGTTCGGCTGAGGGTAAGGCTACCACCTGTCGCACGTACAAGTTTCTGCTGGTAGTATGCCGTCGGGATCTTTACCTGCGATTGCTGGTGAACAGGATGATCGGGCTGCTCCACCGCTTTGACCAGCTCCTGATCGTCTGGAGCCAGTGTTGCTCCGCGCAAGCTGAACAAACGGCGTGACTTCTTGGGCTTGTTCTGCATGTCGACGCACGGGAAGACTGCTGTATTGCGCACCGAACGGCCCGAGAGTGGGCCCTCCTATTCCCACCATCTTCATGACTCTGACGACTACGAGTTTCAGCCGAGATATCTTGTCCGAGGCATCCTTGTACTGCCAGTTGCCTAAGACGGCTAGAAGTGCGCATACTGACCTGCAAGCGGGAGACCAATATTCTCGCTGGGATCTTGCTTCCTGGACTGCGCGTACTCCGCGCAGGATTGGTTGACGTCCACTACTATTTTATGTGGCTTGTCCAAGGTTGCCGTGCTCATGGCTTCGTGCTCCAGTAGCCTCGCCTATGCCTCCAATTGAACGATCAAGTCTCTCATCATGATGATCGTCAAATCGTAGTCCATGTCCTCGTCCCCTTGTTGGAGATCCTGCCTCTCTTGGCGTCCTGGCCAGCCACGGCGACGTTCTTGCTGCGATCCTGAATCGGCCAAGACTTGGGCTTCTCCACCTCCATCACTTCGGTGCCTTCTGGCACATTGAACGGGTGTCCAACCTGGTTCAGGTAATTCAGCCCACGATGTACGACCTCGAGGAAGTAGATGGTGCGATTGCTCAATAGTCTCATAAGTTGACGCACGTGAGAGGATGGAGATAAGTAAGGTACTGAGTGATCCCTGCAATGCTTGAACCAACGCGTCGTCTCACCAAAGCTGTCTTCATACATTGGCAGCCATCCTCTGCGGTACAGCTTCGCATGTGTAGCGGCCTCTGTTGCACGGGCACAGCTGTCTGTTCATATTGTCGGCCACGTGTTTCTTATTAATCTCAGTACTGAGGAAAACATTGTGGCACAATCCACACATGTTCGTAGTAGACAGGATACGACCTACGTGCAATTGTCCTTGACTCCCTCCGATCGTATTCACGATGTTCTCAGACAACATTTGTTGCGATGGCAATGTCGAATTGCATATCGATCCGACCACTAACGTCTCCTTACATACGTACTTGCCCTCTTGTTTGCGGTCGGAGGAGGAGGAGCATGAGGAGGCGGAGGAGGAGGAGGCGGAGGAGGAGGATAAGGGGGATTGAGGCGGAGGAGGAGGAGGAGGAGGAGGAGGAGGAGGAGGAGGAGGAGGAGGAGGATAAACATGTAGTAGGGAGCGAGGAAGGAAGGAAGGGAGGGAGGGAGGGAGGAGGAGGAGGAGGAGGAGGAGGAGGAGGAGGGAGGAGGAGGAGGAGGAGACGACGAGGACGAGGTTGAGGATGAGGATGCGGAGGGGGAGGATGAGAAAGGCGCAGGGGGGAAGGGTGGTTTGCTCTTTCCTGCTGCGGAAGGCGCTCCGTGACGGCTCTCCATGGCCCCCCCTGCGGGCCGTCGTTTCCGGGGCTTGTGGCCCTCGACGGCGCTGTGGCCCAGGGCTCGTAGATCTCATTCTCGTGTCGGCGAAGACGCGCTCGCGCCAGGGTGCCACTCGCGACCGTCGGCTTCACGTCGTCGTCGCTGGCTTCGTTGTCGTCCGCTTCAACGTCGTCGTCGCCGTCGGCGTCGCCGTCGTCGTCGCCGTCGTCGTCGCCGTCGGCGTGGTCGTCGGCGTCATCGTCGGTTGTGGCGTCGTCGTCCTTGTCGTTGTCGTCGTCGTCGTCGTCGTCGTCGTCGTCGTCGTCGTCGTCGTCGTTTGCTTCGCTCTCGTCCGCTTCCGCGTCGTCGTCGTCGCCGTCGTCGTCGTCGCCGCCGTCGTCGTCGTCGTCGTCGCCGTCGTCGTCGTCGTCGTCGGAGGAGGAGGAGAGAAGGAGGAGGAGGATCGGCCTCGGCGTCGGCCTCGGCGTCGTCGGCGGCGGAGGCGGAGGCGGCGGCGGCCGCGTCGTTAGGCCCCCGGGCACCGCATGCCGAGCGATGTCTCCGAGAGCGCCCGCGAGCCCGGGGGAGGGGGCTCCAGCCCAGCCGCAGGCTGCCCCCCCCCCCCCCCCCTTGGGTCGGTCGGCGCATATCTAGGCCTCTCAGATTTACCGACTACAACGGGTGTGGTTATGCCGGGGTGTGGTTTGCGATCGGCACCGTTGAGGTCCCGGGTGCACGACACTGTCCTCGTCAGACCTCCGCGGGGCCCGGCGGAGAGCTCTGTCGAGGTCCTCGCCTGCCTCCCAGGGTGCCCCCCAGGGTGCCAGTAAACCGCACCCTTTGCAAACGACACTCTTCGGAGTCGCCGATATGTGAAGTCTGAGTAGATGGGGTCGGTGAATCGCGCCGCGTCGCCGATGCTTCGGCGACGCGGCTCGATGTGGAGGCCGATTTTCACAACGCCGACGTCGCTGGTGCATCGCCGACGTAGCCGCTGCATCGCCGATGCATTAGCGACGCTGCGGCGATGCGCTGCGATCCTCCGGCGCCATCGGCCCGGACCCCGTCGAGGAGGCCTCCTCGTGCAGCCCAGACGCCGACGTGCGGACCGCCCCGGGGCGCCGCCGCGGGGGCCTTTGGCTCGTCGGGCCGCTCCTCGGATTTTGGGCTTGGCGGCCTCGGCTCGTCGGGCCGCTCCTCGGATTTTGGGTCTGGCGGCCTTTGGCTCGTCGGGGCGCTCCTCGGATTTTGGGTTTGGCGGCCTTGGCTCGTCGGGCCGCTCCTCGGATTTTGGGTCTGGCGGCCTGGGCTCGTCGGGCCGCTCCTGGTATTTTGGGTTTGGCGGCCTTGGCTCGTCGGGGCGCTCCTCGGATTTTGGGTTTGGCGGCCTCGGCTCGTCGGGGCGCTCCTCGTATTTTGGGTTTGGCGGCCTTGGCTCGTCGGGCCTTGGCTCGTCGGGCCGCTCCTCGGATGTTTTTGGGCTTTGGGGGGGGGCCTCCCGGCGCGGCGGGGGCTCGCCGTGGCCTTCGGCTCGCCGTGGCCGAGGCCTCCGCGCTCCTCCCGTGCTGTGCAAACATGGTCCCAACATAGTCAGGGGACGATGTCTCGCATCTTTGTGGCCATGCCTGAATATCTGTTTGACCATTTCTAATACACCTTGGGCGATGCTTAAGAAAACTCAAGTTTTCGTCCAGAGTCTCGATTATTCTTAACTTTTCAATGTAAATCCTAAGATTTGAATGGAAATTTTGGGTTTTTATTCAAGTTCTGAGACTATGAATTTCTTAACCCATGATTTCTTAAGCATTTCGCAGGGTGTACCTCGTCCCACATCCGCCTGTAGGAGGACATGCCCGACCTAACAGGAAAGCCCCGTCGCTCCTTGCAGTGGAGGCCCATGCCGGGAGGCACCCTGCTTGCCTCCAGGGTGCCCTGGGCATCTTGGGCTTCGGCGGTTTTGCTGTTGAGAGCGTGGCGTCACCACAGCAGAAATCAATGGACGTCCTGGTGTTCCAGGGCTGGGTTTCTTGTGGAAGGCTTCCTGTGGACTGGCCTCTACTGCACACGGGGGAGAGGTGCGTTCCCCCCTGCCACTCTCGCCTCCCCGTCCACAGGCTTCGGTCCGATCGATGTGGATTTCGGCTGGCGTAGGTCGGAGGCCCCCGCAGCGGCGCGGTGGCCACACACCGCGTGAGGAGTCGGTGGGGAGTCGGGCGGTTTCTTGCGTCTTCGTGGGCTCCCCGAGGTTTTCTGACGGTTTCGTCGGTTCCTGGAGGTCTTCCAGCCCCGGGATGCGTTCCAGCAGCCGCGCCTCGCCGAGAGGGCTCCGCCGGGGCCCGGATCGTGAGCAGCATCTGGGAGCAGCCCCAAACGCTGCGGTGACCACATCGTGTTTTGAATTGGTGGTGTTTCGGGGTCGCCGCAAGGTTTTGGGGCTTGGGTCGTTCTCCGAGGACGTGTCGGGAGCCCCCCGAGCCCCTCTCCCGCTCCCGTCTCTCCGTACACATGCTTCGCCCCGATCGACGCCGATGTTGACCGACTCGGCCTGATCCGATCCCGATGCTCTGACGGTCCCCTGCGTCCCGACTCGACCTCGACTCCGTGCCGAGGTGGCCCGATCCGACGTACGTATCGATCCGACCCGATTTCCCGAGTCGAAGTTGACTGGTCCTGCCGTCCTCAGGTGCATGACATCGCCTATGGCGGCCGATTCGTCCGTTGAGACGCGCGTGCAGCGTCTGGTTGAGGCGCAGGCCCGTATGAACAAGCTGCTCAACGAACCTGAGCAGCACTGGGCCAACGAGTGTGAGACGGTATTCGCGCAATTCCGCCAAGCAACAGTGCACCTCAAGAACTTTCAGCAGGCTTTGGACGACGTGGATGACAAGGAGACTATCCTGCGGCCTTTGGCTCATGCTGCCACCCTACCTGGGTTGTGAGTCAAGGCGCAATTGGAACGCTTGAAGGCCACGGCTTGCTCGCAGTTTTCCGGCATGCGGGCCTCTCCCGGGCTTGTCGGGGGCGCTCGGGCCGTGCTGCGGCGGACGAGAGCGCCCTTCTGGGCCCTCGTGGGGCCGTGTTGGGTGCCGGGGGGGGGGGGGGCGGGCGTCGCTGGCGCCTCGAGGACGAAGAGGCGAGAAGGGCACTCTGCGCTTGGTGATACGCGTTGGGGCGTCCTCCTCCTCCTCCTCCTCTTTCCTCCTCCTCCTCCTCCTCCTCCTCCTCCTCCTCCTCCTCCTCCTCCTCCTCCTCCTCCTCCGGGGGGCGCCACCCCCGCCCACAGCCCCGAGCGACCCCCGTGTCGCGGGCGCAGGCACTGCCGCGCGGCGTCGATCCCTCGGGCGGCCCGCGCCACCCGCCGCAGGGGCCAGCGAGACCCCCTGGCCCACGGGCGCGGGCAGGCTGACGTGTGACCCCGGTCGGGGAGAATCCCCCCCCGCGCGTGCTGCTCGGGGGCGGAAAAGAGGGGGGTGATGATTAGGGGGGGGTGGATATCATGGCGGGGGCCATGATATTTCCCCAGATTTCGTGGCGCCTCTTCTTATTTCATCACGTCCCTGGCCCCCCCGCTGGGCCGCGCGCATGCCGCCGGTCATGATTTGCACCCCCCCCCCTGGGACACCCCCCTCTTGGCCGCTCCCGAGCTGCCAGAGGCAGCGTCGAGTCAGCATGTCTGCTGCCTCTCTCCCCGCGCTCCGCCGTGCCCCGCTCCGCTTTTCCGGCGCGCCCCGCCCGTGGGCCCGCCGGGCGCCTCTGCACCTGCCTCCGCCGGCTCGCTGGCGCCCGTTGGCGTATAAATAGCGTCCGCGCCTCGGAAGCGGTCTGGGCCTTGCGGGGTGGCCCTCGTTGATTGGCCTGTTTTCCACCACCACCACCACCATAAGTTGGAGGGGGAGGGGGTCCTCCTCCTCCTCTTCTTCGTCCTCCTTCTCCTCGTCCTCCTCCTCCTCCCCCCTCCAACTTATGGTGGTGGTGGTGGAAAACACGCCCATCACTCGTGGTCGCCGAAGACGGCCAGGCCCCCAAGGCAGGCCCAAGGCGGGCCCACGGGGCCATCTCTGGGCATGCGGGCGGCCTTGGATGCCCGCAGCCGCGCCGCCGAGATCCCCCGCGGGGAGCCGCGCGGGGCACCCCGGGGGAGGCCCGTGGGGCTCCCCGCAGGGAGCCCCACGGGCATCGAGAACGAGGGGCCCGAACGACTCATACCAGGACGAGGCGCCCGACCGACTCACACCACGAGGACCCCGAACGACTCACACCACGACGCGGGCCTCGAACGACTCACACCACGAGGAGCCCGAACGAGTCACACCGTGGCCTCCCAGGAGCCTCGCCGCACCCCCGGTGCTCCGAACCTGACGGGCCCTCGCGGGGCCCGAGGGCGCTTCTCTCGGGGGTGGACAGACCTACCCTGACACGTCGATTCGCGATTTGGCCGTCTTCGGCCTGCGAGAGGGCGTCGCGGCCGTTATTCAGGCGAGGGTCCAGGTCCGTCGGTTTCGGTCCTAGGCAGCTTTTTCGCGAAAGGGAGGTTTGCTGAAGGGAGGCTTGTCCGCCGCCGATTTCTCTGCGTGCCGAAAGCGCGGCGGCGGATCACCGCCTTCATGGTCAAGTTCTGCCGGGACCGGCCTCCCTTCCAGAAGCGCTCGGAGGAGGTGCTGAAGATCCTCCTGGGGAGTGACGCCTTCAAGGATCAGAGCGTGAATTACCTACCCCGCTTTCGCTTCCAGGCAAAACCAAGCCATACCACGCGCCTCCTCGTCAAGCGGCCTGACCAGTACAGGCCGTAGTTTGGCATCGTTTGGTATCTCTTGGAAGCGAGGGTGGTCAAAAGCGAGGTAGGTTTGTTTTCCCCCTAAAGGAGGCCTTCAGGAAGCGCGGCGTCGATGCGCTGCCGCCCGGCGTGCAGGACATCCAGTGGCGCTTCCGCGCGTCGCCGCCGCCGCGCTGTGTTCAGGAGGGGAAAAAACACACAGACACAATTAATCGTCGATCCCCAGGAAAATATAGGAAAATATGGGAAGTGGTGGGGAAGACAAGAACCCAGAAAATATAGGATAATATGGGACATCTTTTTATTTGTGTGTATTTATTTGTGTGTCCCAGTTTCCCTTCAAAAGTGTGTGTGTGTGTGTGTGTATGTGTGTGTGTGTGTGTGCACGGCTTCTGGCTTGGCTCGGGGGGCTACGGATCAGGAGCGGCAAATGGGGGTGTCGGACGGGGAGAGGACGAGGATCATCTTTTCCATGCTCCTGAACGCGCGCAGAGCGTTCGGGAGCGCTTCGGGAAGGCCGCGGTGCCCGAGACATCTTCCAGAACCGCCGAATCTCAGAGATCCTCGCTGTTTCCTTACCCGAATGTATCCTCGTCTAGGCTTCGTCTTCGGGTGGTGGTGGTGGGTCAGGGGGGGTTCCGCCACGCGCGGAAGGGGGTGTAGGGGGAGGGCGGAAGGCTTCTTGGAAGGCGGCTGCTTGTCAGAAGGCGCGGGCCTCGTCTGAAAATGCAAGGCCAGCGCCTTCTGGAAAGCAGCCTCCTTCTAAGGACCCTTCCCCTCCCCCCCTACCATCAGGAGGGAAAAAAACAAACAGACACAATTAATCTGCGATTCCCAGAAAATATTGGAAAATATGGGGAATCATTTGATTTGTGTTTATTTATTTGTGTGTCCCAGTTTCCCCCCCCTACCACCCTCTGCCAGGCTCAGGAGCTGGCAGAGCTGGCCGAGAGCCAGCAGGAGGCGGGCCCCCCCACCCCCAGGCCAAGAGAGCCCAGAGAGCCAGGAGGGGCAGGGTGCCGACAGTCGAACCTTCCCTCGTCTGCGTGGTCTTCCCCCTGCCAGGTCGGGCGTGTCCCTCTACAGGGGGAGTATTCAAAAGCAGTCACAAAATACTCTGGGGACGATGTTTCGATTATGTTTTGGCTACTTTGAGCCATTCTTGGAGTAGTCTTCATTTCCCCTCCAAACAAGCTGGGGGCTGTTTGAAGTATTTCTGGGGTATTCCTATTGTTCCCTCCGGAATCCGCCCGTAGGGGGACCTGCCCGACGTGACCCTGCCCCCCCCCCCCTGCGCGCCGCCAACAGCCAACAGGGGGGGGGAGGAGGCGGCGGAGGAGGAGGAGGAGGAGGAGGAAGAGGAGAGAGGAGGGAGGCGGAGGAGGGGATGGGGGATGGGGGATGGGGGATGGGGGATGGGGGATGGGGAATGGGGAATGGGGGATGGGGGATGATGGATGGGGGATGGGGGATGGGGGATGGGGGATGGGGACGCGGCGGCCCCTGACATCGCCCCTTCCTCTCGCGCCGCCGTTGGCCGATCCATCGGCGCCGCGCCGCGCCGCAGGTCGGCGCCGAGCGGGGGGGGGGGAGCAGAGCAGGGGGCCACGCGCGAGCCCTGCCCCTTCCCCCCCCACGGCTTCGGAGGGGGGGGGTGGGGTTTCCCTTCGCTCGGGAGCTCCTGCTCCCTCCCCCCACGATTTCTGAGGGGGAGGGTGGGTTTCCCTCCGCTCGGGAGCTCCCGAGCGAAGCGAACCCCACCTTTCCCCTCAGGAAACGTGGGGGGCGGGGGTAGGGTTCGCGTGTGGCCCCCTACAGAAGAAGAAGGCCTCCTCAGAAGGCGACGGGGCTTCTCAGAGGCCCTCGCGTCTTCTGAGAGGTGTTTTTCAGGGCTAGACCTACACGGTGTCTTGGCGTTTTCGTGGGCCGTTTTCGGTTCGACTTCGTTTTGCGGTAAAGGCGGATTGAAGACAAAACGAGGGAACACGATAACAACACGGAAACGAAAAACACCGTTTAGGTTAAGCCTTGGAAGAACCTCAGAAGGCGTCGGGGCTTCTGAGAAGCCCTCGCGTCTTCTGAGAGGTTTTTGTGGTGCCTTCGGGGAAGGCTGGGAACACTTCTCAGAGGACCGGCCCTCGCACTCCCCCCCCCGGGGCGCGCTCCCTAGCAGCTGGCCTGCCCTCGTGTCGGAGGACGCGTCATTTGGGGGGCGATACAAGTGGGGCCATCCAGGGATGCCGAAAAAGCGACCCTCTGGGGCCCCCAAAGGGGGGGCCTCCAGGGCCCGTAAAAGGGCACCTTTCTACCCCCCGCTTGTTCGTGGAGGAGGAGGAGGAGGAGGAGGAGGAGGAGGAGGAGGAGGAGGAGGAGGAGGAGGAGGAGGAGGAGGAGGAGGAGGAGGAGGAGGAGGAGGAAGAGAGGAGGACGAGGCGGAGGAGGAGGCGGAGGAGGAGGAGGAGGAGGAGGAGGAGGAGGAGGAGGAGGAGGAGGCGGAGGAGGAGGAGAGGGAGGAAGCCGCAGCCAGCCAGTCCCCACTGTCGTTGCGACGCCCCTCGACGGACGTCGCCGCCCAGACTCTTTTGGAGCTCTTCGTCGATGCCCCCGACTGGGAGGGCGAACGCGCGGGGGGATCGGTCTGGAGACGGAAGCGTCTTGCCGCCGGTCGAAGGGGGAAAGGGGAGTCAGGAGGGGAAAAAACACAGGCGCAATTAATCGTCGATCCCGAGGGAAATATGGAAAATGCGGGAAGTGCGGGGAAGACGAAAACCCAGTATGTGAAAGTATGGGGATCCTGGGATTTGTGTGTATTTGTTTGTGTGCCCCTGGGCCCCTTCAGGGAAGGGGGAGTGTATCGTGAGTGGACGAGCCCCTCCCCACAAGGCGAAGCAGGGGGGGCTTGGAAGAGGCGAGTGCCCGATCCACTCGCGCCCAGAGGGCTTTGTGCGATGGCGTGCGGGATGTGTGGGCAGGGCCACGGGCACTGCCGCCCGGCGGTGTCCCCTGGGGGCGCCCACATTTTGTAAGCTTGGCATCGCTCGGACGTGTGCATTTTTCCTTCGGCGAGGACCAGCGAGGAGCATCCTTGATCATTTGGCGAGAAAGCCACGCGCGAAGCCGAACAAAAAAAAACACAGGA
>CAUYUJ010020299.1:65000-90000 GCA_963575745.1 Prorocentrum cordatum | reverse complement strand
ACAGGCCCGACTTGAGCCTCGAGGCCGCGCGCCAGAGGCCGCCCTGGCCCAGGGCCGCCCTGGCGTGCCGCCGAGCCCTGCCTCCCCTCGGGGCAGCGGGCTCGTGCTGCTCCGCCTCCTCCGCCTCCGCCTCCTCCTCCTCCTCCTCCTCCTCCTCCTCCTCCTCCTCCTCCCCCTCCTCCTCCGTAGCCATTTTGGCTCAAGGCTGATGCTTCTGCGGGCGGAGCCCGCATCGGCGAAACTGGATACCGCTAGTCCGCGGGCATACCCCGTCTGTTTCGCAGAGCCTGGTCCGCCCCAGGACTCTGCGTGCCGCCTGCAGCCCGCAGGTGAGCACTCCTGTTGCTCAGCGACCCGCGGCATGGGAGACGATGGCAAAGCAACGGGGTATATTGGGTGCAAAGCGTGCGGCTACAAGTGGAACTGGAGCAGCAAAGTCGAGTGCTTCAAGTGCAAGGCGAAGCTCCGCCCCACCGTCGGCGTCCCACCGCCACCGTCTGGAGTTTGGGCACAGAATGGATCTCATTCTGCGGGTTGGCCACGCTCGGGACGGCAGTGGAAGAAGTGGGCACCATGGCGGCACTCCACGTACGCAAGCACCAAGGCTGGCTGGGACACCGTGGAGGCGCAGATGGGCGATGGCGGACAGTCCGGCCCGATCACCACGGTCTCCCTCATCACGAGCTTGGCTGCGTACCAGGGCGTCGGCGAGAAGAGCGACCCCACCATCACGGCCGCCTTGGACACGCTGCGCCGCAAAACCCAAGAGGAGGAGGCCAACGCCAAGCCTGCACCAGCCCCACCCAAGCAGCGTACGGGCGCCCAGCTGCTGGCCGACGCCAATCGCGCGCTCAAGGAGCTGGACAATCGCATCGAGAAGCAGCGGACGAAGCTCACGGGCGCGCAGCTGTACTTGGACGACCAGCTCGAGAAGATGGACAAGTTGGCCCAGCAGAGGGTCGAGGTGCAGCAGCGGCATCTCACGGCGCTCCAACAGGCCAACCAGGAGTCGGGCATCATCGTGGTCAAACCCGATGAGAAGACCCTCAACGTCAAGTTCGAGTACGACGGCTCGCTCTTCGAGGGCCTCGAGGAGTGCGACATACCGTCCGAGGAGATGGACAGCATCATGCAGTGGAAGAGCGAGCTGGAGCAGTTCCAGAAGGAGCAGCTGGGCACCCTGCAGGCGAAGTTCAAGTACATCGAGGAGATCCACCAGAAAGCAAAGAAGGCCATGCAGGCCCCCAAAAAGAAGCGTAAGGTCGAAGCAGGAGCAGAGGGACCCAAGGCAGAGGCAGTGGAAGAGGAACCCCCTGCGCCAGAGGCACCCACCACAGCAACGCCAGCGACCGCAAGCAACGGCGCAGGTGCGGCAGCCATCAACCCCGAGGACGAGAAGAAGAAGACCAGGGACGCCAATCAGGCAGCCTTGGAGCAGGCTCGGGCTGAGAGGCGCAAGGCTCGCGAAGCTCATGAGAAAGCTGACGGTCTGGCTGATGGTGCTGAGCAGTCTGGGCTTTAGCGAGGCGCAGTCCACCCAGCAGCAGAGCGAGGAGTTCCAGGTCCTGTTCGGCAGCATTACGGAGTGGGGCCCACAGGTGCAGAACTACGTACAAGGCCCAGCCGCGCAGCAGTTCGATTGCCTGGCGTTTGTGGAAACGCATAAGGGGCCAAACCAAGTCTCAGCCATGAAGACGTTCCTGCAGAAGGAAGGATGGAAGGCGGCGATTACCCCCCGCGGTCCCCAGTGGCAAGTCGGAGAAAGGATGGTCCGCGGGTGAACTCGTCGCCACGCGCGCACACATGCAGTCCACGTCCTTGGAGCACTGGAAGGGCAAGCACGACAAGCAAGGGGGCTCGGCCTTCGTCGGTTTCTCCCCCATGGTGCTGCACCTCAGCATCGGCAATTTCATCATCATCGCGGCGTACCTACTACCGACCCTGCGTTTCACAGGCAGGAACCGAAAGGTCATGGCAGCCCTCACGGCCTTCGTGCGCTTGCTGAAGGACCCATGGCTCGTCGTGGCGGATTGGAACTGCGTCCCTACTGAGCTGCTCGCATCTGGTTGGATAGAACAGATGCGGGGCGGGATCGTCACGGGCCCAGAGGAGGTCACATGCGACAAAGGCAAGGGCTCCCTCTACGACTACGGCGTCGTCGCCGCGGGCTGCAAGGAAGGGCTCACCATTGCCAAAGAGCTGACAGTACCATGGGCGACGCATTGTGGGCTTCGCATCAGGCTGGCAGACAAGAAGCAGCGATGGTGGCACCGCACGCTGGACATTCCCAAAGCGTTGCCCACGGTGCCGAGGCCGAAGAAGCAGAAGGACCTGGACAGCAAGCGGAGTAAGCAGCAGGTACGACGCCAACAGAGACGCGAAGAGCTGGAACTTGTACTTCGGCATGGTTTCGACCTCCTCGAGCAGGATCCAGGCACAACGACTACGAACACATCCCCGACAACTCAGACTCCAAGCGCGGGCTCACCGTCCATCAACTTCCACATCAGTAGCGCTACGTGGGAGGATGCCAAATGGGGATTGTCTGGCACCCCACCAGATATTCAACTCAGAGGGGGCCGTTGGCGACCTCAGGCCTATCGTGATCGCCCACTGCTGGCGCAGAAGTTGGCGAACAGCTACGGCAGGTGGATCGAGACCGTGGAGGAGGCAGTTTTGCAACATTCAGAGGTACCCCAACACCAACGAGACGGCTATCGAGGAAGGGCGCAGGGTTTCGGCATCAAGTGGAAAAAGAACACAGCATCGCCAGACAGACCGCATCTGTACAATTCTGAGGCAGATTGGTGGGCCATCACGCACGCGCAGGTGATCGCGATCAACGGCCTAGTGAAAAAACAACAAAGACCCACAGCAGCTGCTGCAACGAGGGCAAGAGTTTCGACAGCGTATACAGCAGGTACATGTGGTCAGCAAGCACAACGATATCGAGCTGCTCAACCAGTGGCAGCAGATGGCGCACGACATTTTCAGCCCAGCCCGTCAGGAGAGAGAGGACGTGATAGAGATCACCGAGAGGTTGGCAGGACAAGCTGCGCGGAGAGCTCTGGCAGATGGCACAAAGGGCTTCATCAGGTGGGCGCAAGATATGTGGAAGAAGACCCCTGGAGCCCTGCACAGATGGACGAAGGAGACACGCAGCAGCCGCGGCTCGAGGAGATGATCTCAGGCAAGATCGTGGCCGACCCCATCCTCATCATGAGCCACAAGAGCGAAAGTTGGGCCAAGAAGTGGACGGCCGCCCCGCATAGACAGACAGCACTTGCATGCGCTCTTCGACGTTGCCGTCTCTCGGCGGCCCTAGAGGACCTCCCACAGCTCACGATCCAGGACCTCAACGCAGCCGCCCACCGTATGGGGGTCAAGAAGGCAAGAGGTATCGATGCGATAGGTCCCTTGGACATCGAGAGGCTCCCTGGCCAGGCCAAGTACGACTTTTTGGATATCATCGCGCAAGCCGAAGAGCATCTGATGTGGCCTCCTCAAGTCCTAGGCACCATCGGCGCGATCGCGGGCAAACCAGCAGGAGGTGATCGGGTCCTAGGGCTTTTACCTATGACGATTCGTATATGGTCACGAATGCGGTCGGGAGTGGTCGAGTCGTGGACGCAGCAGTTGGAGGACCACTGGGATACAGCGTCGCGTGGATCCTCGGCGTTACGAGCGGCTTTGCTGCGAGCTACCCTCGACGAGACGGGCCATTCCATGGGCATTGCACATGCGGAGTTGTTCGCGGATATGGAGCAGTTTTACGATTCGTTAGACTTGGGATGGCTTATTGACACGGGGATCGAGCTGGATTTCTCGCCGACAATTATGGCTATGGAGGTCGAAGCGTTCCTGGGCCCACGGCACCTCAAGCACGCGGAGTGGATCGGACCCAGGATCGACCCGTCATGTTCGATCGTGGCGGGCTCAGCCCAAGGGACCAGATTCGCCAAGGTGTACCTGTTCCCGCTCTTGGACGCAGCCCAGAAGCGAGTCCAGGCAGCGGGTCTATGGACATACGTGGACGACACGGTTGGAAGGGTCGAAGGTACCGAGGAGACGGTGGAGCAGCAGATGGTGGAGTTGGTCGATGAGTTCATCATCCAGGCAGAGAAGCGCAGCCTCATCATCTCGCCCAAGACGGTGCTCGCGGCATCCAATCCCAAGCTCCGAAGACGAATATGGCGCAGACTACAACGCCGAGGACTCCCTGGTAAGCAACAAAGCGACATGGTGGACTTGGGCACCGACGTCAGTGGCATGGGCAAGCGCACACAGAAAAAGGCTCGGGCGCGCCAGCGAAAGGCCAAGCAGCGAGCGGGCAAGATTTTCAGGCTACGAAGGATGGCGACGCGAGTGGCGAGGATTACCAAGGGCCTCTTCACCACAGGCGTCTCCCCTCAGGAGTCATATGGGCACGAGGTCTGGGGCATTGCACCTAGCCGAATATTACAGTTGCGACGTATGGCCATGAAATCGGCGGCGGGCACAGGACCAGGAAGGTGCTTATCCATTGGCATGGCTGTGCTGTATCACTTGAAGGACCAAGGCATCAGCTTGCGACGGCAACTTGTCAGCGAATGGCTACACCAATGGCTCCTTCACCCAGAAATTCATCGACGAGTACGACAAGCATGGGGACCGACTTACCGTAAGTTGGTCAGAGCAGGCACGCAGCTGTGGCGTAATGTACACGGCCCAGTGGCAGCGGCGCAGGCTACTCTAATGGCGGCGGGGTGGAAGCCAATCCAGGCGGCACTATGGAAGCGACCGACACCACAAGGTGACGAACAATTGCAGCCCCCCTTCATAGATGACGATGGCAAGTGCGACATTGATGCTATAGAGTACACGCAGCTGCTGGAGGATCTGGAGTACGACCTAGAAATGGCGAGGTGGGCTCAAGCAGCTACGCATTTGCACGGGGACGACTTGCAACGAGGAGGAGACATATGGCACATAAGTAAGGAGCAACAAAGATACAGCCAGCGGGCTGAATGGCAAGATTGGGCACTCAATAATGTTGTGGTTACGGGTGGACAATGGGCTCGGCAACGGCAGATTCAGGCAGGCTACGAGTGCGACACGAACATCTGCGAGAGGTGCAAGCAGGAGCCCGGGACCATCTTACACCGCATCTACACCTGTACGGCCAACACAGGACACGAAAACTATGAGAAGACGGACTACTTGGTGCCAAAGGCGCTCGCTGGCGTCGAGGCAAACCCGACCTTATGGCTCCGAGGTATCCCGCCCAGAGAGCTCACTCACCCAGTGGTCAACGACATCGACAGACAGGACTACGTCAGGTTCGGCGACCACGAAGCAGCTCGCGTGCCAGGGCGCAGTCTCTATCTATTTGGTGATGGCTCAGGCGGTTGCTACGGTGGCGACCCCCGAAGGAGACGAGTAGGCATCGGAGTGGCGACCATGAAGATGATCGACGGCAAGTGGAGTATGTCAGCAGGTACGATGGCAGACCTGCCAGGACGGCGTCAAACCGTACCGCGGGCAGAGATCACGGCCTTCGCGATCGCCATAGAGGAAACGAGAGGAGACATTGTTTACGTCACGGACCACTACCCGCTCCTCACAGCTTGGACAAAAGGCAGAGCTCAAGACCCTGGGCGAGGGAAGAACGCGGATTTATGGGCACGCATCAAGAGGGCGGTGATGGACACGTCCCCCAGACACATCGGAGTAGAGTGGACCCTGTCGCACCAGGACGAGGACGAGGTTGAGCTAGTCAACCCGACTTTTGCGATGGGCAACAGCTTTGCAGACGCATTAGCTACGGTTGCGGCAGAAGCTTCTTGGGAAAGAGTGTGCACTCCAATACCACGGACAGACGAATGGGACGCGATCTGTGCTCATGTACGATTACGAGCGAGGCAGGCCTTGGCGGACACGGCGAACATTGACCCCTGGTGCGCTGAGAGGCCCTCCACAGCCAAGCCCAAAGCCAAGAGGGGCCGAGTAAAGGAAGTCGTCGACAAGATGAAGCAGCACGATATGGTCAGGCTCAAGAATAAGTGGTTTTGCACAGCCTGCAGACAGTACATCACAGCGGACGCCCTGCAGGAGTTTGCCATGACGGAATGCAACGCTACATACAGCACGGCCAACGAGATAGTCGAGGTAAAGGGCGACAGGTTCATGGGCAATGGCAAGATACATTGCAGCCACGTGGTCAGTGAATGGGTGCGGTACGGACTGCTATTCTGTGCGCGGTGCGCAGCACATGGAACGACCATTGGGAAAAGGCTACGCGAGCAGTGCACCGAGACGATCACCAAGTACGGGCAGGATGCGCTCAATAAGATTCGGGACGGACGCTACCCTGGCTACAGGAAAGAACCACCGCGAGCTGCACAGGAGGCTCAAATAGCTAGGCAGGTGCGTGAGCTACATGATCAAGAACGGCTAGCGCCGCATGGGTACGGCGGCCCTTTGGTTGGGAATGTGCCCCCTCCAGAACCACGCCCTACACCCCGACCGAGACGGATTGCGAGAAAGACACCAGTGGCAAGTATTCGGCCAGCAGCGGTACACCCAACAGATTGCGAGTGCGAGCCTCTGCCTGAGCCGAGGTCACAGGAGTTGGAGGATTACGACGACCCCGAGGTGCAGAGGGACATCGACGATTTCTTCAGCGAAGCGCCCTCGCGCGGGGAGGAGTCAATCCGAGGCGTACCCCAGCGTGGCGAGGGGTTAGGCCACTTCACACCCCAGCACGGTGAGGGGTTAGACCGTACAGATCGTCGTCATGCAGCTGGATCGGAATCTGCCCCCCACGGCACGCACTGGATGCACGCAGCCCCTTTGGCCGCGAGTGCTGAAAGTACCGACCGTGGGGGGAGTCAGAACGTAGTGGACAGCCATAACCACGACGACTATTGCAGGATGGACGACAGCAATGGAGTATTGGATCAGGATCCAGGCGCGATGGGACTACCGCCGATCGTTGAGGACACGGGGCCACAAGATTATGCCGACATGCGTGCTGATCTTAGAGAATGGGCAACACTGTGGTACGACGATCTTACGTGCTTGGCCAGAGAGAGCGACAGCTGGCAGGAGTGGTGTGTAGCGGTGCTCACGCAGATGCTCACCGACGAGAGCAATCACCCCCTGTGCCGCACATTGAGGCGCTGGTTCCCAGGGCAGACGATGCAACAGATCATCGAGCAGCAGTGCGGAAGTGCGTGGAGTCAAACGACGGCGAGAAGGGATGAGTTCTACGAACGACTTCATGCGCCAGAGACAGAACCCGAAGAGTATCGTAGATTGGCTCATCGGCATCGGCGTGAACTTGCACGGCTACGAGACATGTTCCGCAGGGCGTTAGGAGATCGGGCGCCAGACGGACAAAGGCCCCCACCCCCACGACGGCCTGAATCAGATGACGATCATCAAGCAGGAGACCCCGTGGAAGCTGGCCTCAGTCGCGGCAGCTGGTGCTGCAGGCTTGAGCGGGCGACTGCTGGGAGTACGGATGCCACGTCACCTGCAAGAAGGACGTGCAGAGTCTCCACGGCGACAAGCGCATCGGCGGCAGCATCAAGCCCAGCGGGTGAGGGACCCCGGCGTGGCGAGGGGTTCGGCCACGATGCTCCCCAGCGCGGCGAGGGGTTAGGCCGATGGGAACATACACTGGCGTGCTCGAGCAGGTTAGCCAGGGCCGCGGCAGGCGACTACATCGAGCTTGAGCTTCTTTATTGTTTTTTTTCTTTTCTTTTTTTTTCTCATTTTTTTTTTTTTTTTTATTTATTTTTTTTTTTTTTCTTTCTTTTTTTTTTTTTATTTTTTTTTTTTTTTTTTTTCTCTTTTTTTGTTTCTGTATTTTCTCTTTTTATTTTTTTTTTTTATGTTTTTTTTTTTTTTTTATTTTCTTTTGTTTTTTTTTTTTTTTTTATTCTTTTATTTTTTTTTTTTCTTTTTTTTTTTTATTCTTTTTATTTTTTTCTTTCTTTTTTTTTTCTTTTTTTTCTTTTTTTTTTTTTTTTTTTTTTGTTTTTTTTCTTTTTATTTTTTCTTTTTTCTTTTTTTCTTTTTCTTTTTTTAACTTTTTTTTTTCTCTTCTTTTTTTTTTTTTTTTTATACGAGGAGGACGACGACACTGCACCCCAGCACGGCGAGGGGTTAGGCCGTATCGACGATGAAGGACTCCTTCGAGGCGAGGGGGAACAAAGGGTCGAAGGGCGGCGTCATGATGGACAGGAGATAGTGGGGGTGCGGCCCCATGAGCACCACGACCCGATCTCCACGAGCCAGGGGCAGCCCGACGACCGCTCCGAGTGGAGCAAAGCACCCCAGCGCGGTGAGGGGTTAGACCGCGTCAACGAGAGGGAGCAGTACGGAAAGCAGTACGTCACACCCCAGCGCGGTGAGGGGTTAGACCGCAGCCGACCCTCGCAGGGCGAGACTGCGGGGTCAGGCGATCCCCAGCACGGTGAGGGGTTAGACCGTAGGCTCCCCCTGCGTGGCGAGGGGTTAGGCCGCCAACCCCAGCGCGGTGAGGGGTTAGACCGCGTTTTTCCCCCGCGTGGCGAGGGGTTAGGCCACAATGTTCCCCTGCGTGGCGAGGGGTTAGGCCGCGATGCTCCCCAGCGCGGCGAGGGGTTAGGCCGATGGGAACATACACTGGCGTGCTCGAGCAGGTTAGCCAGGGCCGCGGCAGGCGACTACATCGAGCTCGAGCTCTACGAGGAGGACGACGACACTGCACCCCAGCACGGCGAGGGGTTAGGCCGTATCGACGATGAAGGACTCCCTCGAGGCGAAGGAGAACAAAGGGTCGAAGGGTGGCGTCATGATGGACAGGAGATAGTGGGGGTGCGGCCCCATGAGCACCACGACCCGATCTCCACGAGCCAGGGGCAGCCCGACGACCGCTTCGAGTGGAGGAAAGCACCCCAGCGCGGTGAGGGGTTAGACCGCGTCAATGAGAGGGAGCAGTACGGAAAGCAGTACGTCGCACCCCAGCGCGGTGAGGGGTTAGACCGCAGCCGACCCTCGCAGGGCGAGACTACGGGGTCAGGCGATCCCCAGCACGGTGAGGGGTTAGACCGTAGGCTCCCCCTGCGTGGCGAGGGGTTAGGCCACCAACCCCAGCGCGGTGAGGGGTTAGACCGCGTTTTTCCCCCGCGTGGCGAGGGGTGAGGCCACAATTTTCCCCTGCGCGGCGAGGGGTTAGGCCGCAATGTGTACTTCGAGCTGGAGCTCTACGAGGAGGACGTCGTGGAGTTCACCGCCAGCGGCGTGTCGCAGGCGCAGCCCTGTGCGCCTGCCGCCGCCGCCGCCGCTCGCAGGCCCGCCGACGTGAACCCTTGTGTGCCAGTGATGGCACCAAGGAGTGGGCCCTCGCTGGCCAGAGGGCCGTCGAGCGGCGGTGGAACTAACTGAGAGAGAAATCCACGGGCTCGCCATGTCGAGTGGGGGCTCCTGTGCCTGCTCGGGGTGGCGGGTCTAGTGGCGAGCCTAACCTAATCGCTCCCCTCCCTGTCGTCTCTCCTCTCTCCTACTCTTCCTAGCCTCGAACTCCTGCTCCATCCTGCCCTCCTCCTATCCTCACTCCTCACTGGGCTCTCTCCTCGCTCGCCTCTCTTCTCTTCTGGCTCCCCCCTCCCTCCCCAGACGACCGTCGCCGGACGAGCGCGCGCTGTCGCGCTCATCCGAGGAGGGAATGTATCCATGTCCACCGCCTGGAGGGTGAGTTTTCGGAGACTCGGCCGGCGGGGGATATGGGCACATTCGGGCCCCCGGGGGCCGAAATATATCCGTATCCGCCGCCTGGAGGGTGAGTTTTCGGAGCCTCGGCCGGCGGGGGATATGGGCATATTCGGGCCCCCGGGGGCCGAATATATATCAGGGCATGAATTACCTCCCCCGCTTTCGCTTCCAGGCAAAACCAAGTCATACCACGCGCCTCCTCGTCAAGCAGCCTGACCAGCGCCGGCCGTAGTTTGGCATCGTTTGGTATCCCTTGGAAGCGAGGGTGGTCAAAAGCGAGGTAGGTTTTTTTTCCCCCTAATATATCCGTATCCACCGCCCGCTGGGGCACCAGGACAGGGCGCGTTTCGATTCCTCCGGTTCGATTCGATTCGACTTCGACGTGTTCCGATTCCGATTCGATTCGATTTCGGATTCCGATTTGGGGTCCGGTTTCTCATTGGGCGCTCACTATCCTGTCGATTTCCGCCGATTCGACTTTTCCCGACTCGGCTGCCGATTTCCGCCGATCCGACTCATTTCGATCGCCGATCCGACTTATCGATTCGATTATGGGCTCTCCTGCCAGGACGTCGGTTCACAGGCGGTGGATATGGAGAAATCCCCGCCTCGCACCCCCCCCCCGCCGCACGCCCGCGGGCGCTCTCGGGGCGCCGGGCCTGTGCAGTGTGTGCAGAGCCCGCGCGCCTGCTGGGCGGACGGCGCCGTCTCTTTCTCTTCGGGGTCGCCCGCGGAGGCGGTCACGGCGGGTTTCGAGTGGGGCATGCCCCATCGACAGGGGGGTAGTAGCAAACCTAGTCAAAACAGCGTACGGGGACGATGTTTCGATTTTTTTTGTTTTTTTTGTGTTTCGTTTTTTGTCTTTTCTTTCATATGTGTATCTGTATATGTATATGTGTATGTATATATATTATATATATCATGTTTTCAAATAGTCGCCCGAGACCGCCTGTAGGAGGACGTGCCCGACCCAACGACAGGTCGTCGCGCGTCGCGCCCTGCGGCTTGATTTGCTGGAGGGGCGCCCTCCTCCAGGGGCTGGCGCCGCGAGGGGGCGCGAAGGTGATCGCGCACTCGCGCATCGTGGGTCGCGAGGCGCGAGTGCGCGGGCACCTTCGCGCATTCTTCGCACTATTCTTATCATTATTATTATCATTATTATTATCATTATTATCATCATTATTACTGGTATTCTTATGATTCATCTTTCTTCTTATTCCTCTTCATTATTATTTCCCTCCTCCTCCTCTTCGTCCTCCTCCTCTTTGCCCTCCTCCTCACTATTATTAGTGTCCTTCTTCTTTCACGCTTCGCGTTCCACCGCCAGCTCAGCCAGGACCGATGCACAGGAGAGCCTTTTTGGGCTCAGAAAGAATGAAGAGTAACAATTTATGAAAAATAGGGGCCAAAACCTCTTGGTGCCCCAACCTTCCCATTCTCGGGGCCCTCTCGGTGTGCCCGAGCCTTTGATGCTCTTCTTCGGGTTCTTTGGCCCATCCTTGGGGCCACTACTTGGTGCCACTCAATCTCGGGCCTAATACGAAAAGGGGGGGAGCTGTGAAGGGGGGGTATCGAACTATTTTTTATGCTGCATGCAGCTGGTTTCGGCCTCACCGAGGGGCCCATTCCTCGATACATAGCCGCCTCCGGCGCCAGGAGGCGCCGGGAAAATCAGCTACGTGAGCTGATTCTCAAACCCCCCCTTTGCTATCCTCCCCTTTCGCCCGACCCGACTCTCGGGGGCATCTTGGGAGCCCTGGAGGGCCTCGTGGGGCCATCTTTGGTGGCCAAGGGCGGCGGTCACTTATCTAGGCCCCTCCTCAAGAGTCATGAACATCGTCTCTTGGGGCCCTCTTTGGCTGTTCGTGGGGCGCTCTTGGGGGGGGCCTCTCGGGCCCCTCTTGGGGCTCCCGTGGGCCACCTTGAGGCCTCAGAAGCCCATCGGTCGGGTGCGAGACGGCGAGACGACACAATTCATTGCTTTCTCTGGTTGGTTGCAGGCAGGATTTTGGACTCGTGGGGGGTCCCGCGGTGGTTCCGAGAGCACTTGGAGCCGTCTTGTGGCCATTTCGGGGCCTCTTGGAGGTGTGTCAGAAGCTATGTATCTTGAACCATCTTCGGTTGTCTTGAGCCATCTTGGAGGCCATCTTTCAGCATCGGAGGCCCCCTTAGAGCCATCTTGGGCCCCCTGACATCTCCGTCCCACTCGCATCCAGGCCCATGGGAGGGGTCACCTAAGAGGAACCCCCGCCCGCAAGCTGTCTCGCTCACTCCCATCCACCCTCCCAACACATGAATGCCACCTCAGCCTCAGCATGTTCAGCGGCCATCTATGGATGGGCAGCTACTCGTGCCAGGCGCGCCACGCGCGCTGGGTGCGCCAGGCACCCGTGGGGCCCCGGCGTGCCGGGCACGCCTGGCGTGCCAGCTGCGCCACGTGCTCCACGTGCTTCCGTGTGTGCCGCATGCTCCAGCCGCGCCAGGTTGCGCCACGTTTTGGGGCAAGCGCAGAGTGTGCCAGGCGCGCCCGCGCACGCGGCCGCACACAGCGGGAGACATGTCGGCCCTCACCAGCCTGGTCGAAAACTGGTGCGACATCTCGACTTGATACCCGAAAGCTTTGACAGGAACTTCTGTGTCAAACGATGCTTGCGATGGAAGCGAGACAGGACGACAGTTAGTGGCCATGGGAGTTCACGTGGCTCTGGGTGGCGGGGTACTAATGCGACATCTCGGCGGGGGGGCCGTCCTGGTGTCTGGGTGGGCCTGTGCACGGCAGGGGACACGTGCCCGCAGGCCGAGCCTGATATCCAGGTCGGGACGTGCTCGGGGCGGGTGTTGTCATTGGGTCGGCGTGGCTGCCGGTCGACTGCGGGAGAGGGCGTTTATTCACAGGGAACAGTGATGCACTCCTCCCCGAAGGGAAAGGAGGGGGTTGCGGAAGAGGATCGGAAAAAGTCGTTAGACCACCTGCGCCGACAGGGCTAGTGGGATTTGTCTTCGTCTTCTCATTCTTCACTTTTTTAAAGCCTATTTTTAAAATCAGTATTGTTTAGTTTCTTCTTCTTCTTCTTCTTCTTCTTATTATGCTTCTTGTTCTTATGCGTCGTTTGAGGAACAGACGCCCCGGCCGTTAAAATCTGCGTTTAGGAAGTGACCTTGGGCGTTCACTAGACAGCTTTGCCCTGTTCGATTTCTCCTCTTGGGTGCGTGTGCAGAACGGCTTCGCCAGTCGGGGTGCCTAATGTGAGGGTGTCTTTGTTTTGCGTCCTGCTTCTTCTCCCCCGGCTGCCGCCCTGGCCGGTCGCCAGGGGGGAGAGGGTGCTTGATAATAGGGAACAGTGATCAACCCTTCCCCGAAGGGGAGGGAGAGTTGGTAGGATTGTTTTTCTTCTTCTTCTCCTCCTTCTTCTCCCCCGACCGCCGCCCTGGCCGTTTCTCCCCCGCGACCAGAGGCCCTGCATCGACGTGGATGGAGGGGGCAGTGGAAGAGGCAGAGGCCGAGGCAGAACTCGTTGGGCACCTGCGCCCAGGGGGCTGGTGGGGTTCCTCCCCTTGTTTCCCTTCTTCTTCTTCTTCTTCTTCTTGTTGTTCTCCTCCTCCTCCTCCTCCTCTTCCTCCTCCTCCTCCTCCTCCTCCTCCTCCTCCTCCTCCTCCTCCTCCTCCTCCTCCTCCTCCCCCCACCGCCGCCCTGGCCGCTGCCCCCCCCGAAGAGGGGCCCTGCATCGACGTGGCGGCCTGCGCGGCCTCTGCGAGCGCGGGCGGCCGGTACGGCCTCGTGTACGCGCAGGCGCCCCATGGGCCGCGGGGCGGCACATCCTCCTCCGCCTCCATGCCTCCTCCCTGCCTGCTCCTCCCTGCCTCCTCCTCCTCCCTCCATCCCTCCACTCTTCCTCGTCCTCCTCCTCTGCCTCCTCCTCCCCTTGTTTGATCTCCTCCTCCACTCCTCCGCCTCCCTTCCTTCCTTCCTCCTCCCTTCCTCCCTTCCTCCTCCTCCTCCTCCATTCTTTCATTCCTCCTTCCTCACCGCCTCGTCCTGCTTCTTTTTTGATGTCCTCCTCCTCCCTCCCTTGCTCCTCCCTTCCTCCCTTCCTCCCTTCCTTCCTCCTTCCTTCCCTTCCTCCCTTCCTCCTTCTCCTCCCTCCCTTCCTCCTCCCTTCCCCCTCCTCACCACTTCCTCCTTGTCCTCCTTGTCCCCCTCCTCTGCCTTCTCCTCCTTCTCCTCCTTGTCCTCCTCCTCCTCCTCCTCCTCGTCCCCGTGGGTTACACCCAGTTTGCCTGGCGACTCGTTGAAGCGCATGGCAGTGGATGACACGTTGTTGGCCATCTCAGTGACTTGTCCAGTCCTCTGCTTCTCTGCCTCCGTCTCCCCAGGGTACCGTTAAACGATCGTAAGTAATGGGGAGGGGAGGAGGGGCGTCGACCCCACCCCACATGCGGGTGCTCGCGCGCATACCCGTCGGTCGTTGAAAGTACGTATGTATCCATGGGATCCCAGATCCCAATCTACTTTAGGTGCCTTTGAACATCAATAACCGATTGCTGTTGCTATATGTTATTATTGCCTGGAGCTACCTCATGCTTCTGCTCACTCCTTCCGGCCGACGGGCACTGGGGCGAGTGCAGCGCACCCCCGCCCAGACGTGCCTCACCCCGTCCATGCGCTGCCGTTGCCCGCCTCCCCCCCCTCTGTGAACGACTGTGGCTGGGAATCGTAAAGACACAAAGCAACTGTTTTGTGCGTATGTTGTTTCATAGCCCCCGCAGATGCGGAGAATGGTGATGGGGGCGGGGGAGCCGTCGGCAGTCCGCGACGATCGAAGACATAATACGTGAAGAAACGAGAGAGCTGCCGCAGGCGCCGATCTTCTAGGCAAATGGGCCAACGCGCCCGCCGCAGGTGCTGATTGTTTCTTGCCAACACAATTTGGTTGGATCGCGGGCGGGCGGGTCGCGGGCGGGTCGCGGGTGGGTCGCGTCGCGGGTGGGTTGCGGGTGGGTTGCGGGCGGGTCGCGTCGCGGTGGGTCGCAGGTGCATCGCGGGAGTGCCGCAACGCTGGATACGTCGACAACGACAGGACAAACAACGGCCGCCGCGGACCGTGCAAGAGACCGTTCAGCCCCCCCGTGATCGCCGCGCTCCTGCGCCTGCAGCCCCGGCTCGGTCCCCGGGTGCGGCCGCCGCTGTCGTCCCGCGGCCTCTTGCCAGGCCGAGCCCAGCCTTGGCTGGCGCCGCTCTGGCGCGCGCCTCCCGCAGGCCTCCGCGCGGGCGAGGGCCCTCCTTCAGCGAGCGAAGAACGGTATAAAATAAACTTTTTCGCTGTCGGGGGCGCCTGTCCCTGGGCGGCTGGAAAGTTTTTGTTATGATAGCCCCTGTCGGTGGCCACAGTAGGGGTATAGAACTTCCAGCCGCCAGGTACGGCTCCGCCCGACATGCGAAAAAGTTTATTTTATACGCGTTCGTTCCAAGCCACTGGTGAAAGTATTGACAAACAGGGGGAAAAAGGGGGAGGGGAAAAAAAAAGGAGAACAAAGTGGGAGAAGGGGGATACGTACAGGGTACAGCAATGTACACGTCTCTTCGTGACACGCGTAACAGCAATTCGTTTCTCGTGGTGCCGGCTGCGCGCGCGCACGCGGATACTCCTAAAACACCAGTCTTGTGTCCAACGCCGGCCGCTGCGTCCGCCGTGCGCCCCCAGGCAGCTTGAGCGCGCGCGAGCGGGCTGCCTCTGCTGCGCCGCGACGTCAGTCAAGAGGGTGCAAGACACCGGCATGGCTAATCGTCGGCTCCCAGGGAAGTACTTGAATTATCCTGGCGAAAGACCCAACCATAAGCAATTGTTGGTAACGCGTTGTGGGTGCCGCTTTCGGTGGGGCTCCATATGGGGCCACGAAGCGCTATGCCTTGGATCTCGCCGCGCGATGCGGCAACTTGCTCCGTCCGGGGGCGGGCTTCGTTGGAGCTCCCTATGGGGCTACGAAACGCTGCCCTGGGTGGGGGAAGCGCATCGAACTGCGCCGCTGGGGCCTTCGGTGGAGCTCCCCATGGGGCCACGAAGGCCTGCCTGGATGGGGGAACCGCATGCGGACTGCGCCACCGGGGCGGGCCTTCGGTGCAGCTCCCTATGGGGCTACGAAACGCTGCCCTGGGTGGGGGAACCGCATGCGAACACCCCCACTGGGGCCTTCGGTGGAGCTCCCTATGGGGCCACGAAACGCTGCCCTGGGTGGGGGAACCGCATGCGAACACCCCCACTGGGGCCTTCGGTGGAGCTCCCTATGGGGCCACGAAACGCTGCCCTGGGTGGGGGAACCGCATGCGAACACCCCCACTGGGGCCTTCGGTGGAGCTCCCTATGGGGCAACGAAACGCTGCCCTGGGTGGGGGAACCGCATGCGAACACCCCCACTGGGGCCTTCGGTGGAGCTCCCTATGGGGCCACGAAACGCTGCCCTGGGTGGGGGAACCGCATGCGAACACCCCCACTGGGGCCTTCGGTGGAGCTCCCTATGGGGCTACGAAACGCTGCCCTGGGTGGGGGAACCGCATGCGAACACCCCCACTGGGGCCTTCGGTGGAGCTCCCTATGGGGCCACGAAACGCTGCCCTGGGTGGGGGAACCGCATGCGAACACCCCCACTGGGGCCTTCGGTGGAGCTCCCTATGGGGCTACGAAACGCTGCCCTGGGTGGGGGAACCGCATGCGAACACCCCCACTGGGGCCTTCGGTGGAGCTCCCTATGGGGCTACGAAACGCTGCCCTGGGTGGGGAACCGCATGCGAACACCCCCACTGGGGCCTTCGGTGGAGCTCCCTATGGGGCCACGAAACGCTGCCCTGGGTGGGGGAACCGCATGCGAACACCCCCACTGGGGCCTTCGGTGGAGCTCCCTATGGGGCTACGAAACGCTGCCCTGGGTGGGGGAACCGCATGCGAACACCCCCACTGGGGCCTTCGGTGGAGCTCCCTATGGGGCCACGAAACGCTGCCCTGGGTGGGGTAACCGCAAGCGAACACCCCCACTGGGGCCTTCGGTGGAGCTCCCTATGGGGCTACGAAACGCTGCCCTGGGTGGGGGAACCGCATGCGAACACCCCCACTGGGGCCTTCGGTGGAGCTCCCTATGGGGCCACGAAACGCTGCCCTGGGTGGGGGAACCGCATGCGAACACCCCCACTGGGGCCTTCGGTGGAGCTCCCTATGGGGCCACGAAACGCTGCCCTGGGTGGGGGAACCGCATGCGAACACCCCCACTGGGGCCTTCGGTGGAGCTCCCTATGGGGCCACGAAACGCTGCCCTGGGTGGGGGAACCGCATGCGAACACCCCCACTGGGGCCTTCGGTGGAGCTCCCTATGGGGCTACGAAACGCTGGGGCCGCACGAACGCTGCCCTGGGTGGGGGAACCGCATGCGAACACCCCGGGGAGGAGGGAGGAGGAGAGGAAGGAGGGGAACGCGGGGCACCGTCTCTTCAAAACGAGGACCCAACACCACAGGATGGTTGGGAAAAACTTGGGAAGTGGGGGGGAAGACGAAAACCCTGAAAATGTGGAGACAGACGGGAAATCTTGGGATTTGTGTGTGTATTTCTCTGTGTGTCCTTGGGCCCCTGCAGTACGAAGGTTTGTGTGCGCGTGTGCGCGCGCTTCAAGTGCCTCTTCTCCGACATCTCGGCATCCGTGAGGAAGGAGGAGGAGGAGGAGGAGGAGGAGGAGGAGGAGGAGGAGGAGGAGGAGGAGGAGGAGGAGGAGGAGGAGGAGGAGGAGGAGGAGGAGGAGGAGGATGGGCGCCTCTGGCCGTACTCGGCAAGGCATGGCTTCCCTCCGGAGGTCCCCGGGCGGTCTCTGGAGCACCACCGGGGCCCTGCTGCGGGCGGGGACCTCCATGAAGGCCTCCCTGGAGGTAAGTTGGGCTTGTCCCTCTAATTTCCAACAATTTGTTCAAAAACAGTGTGGGAACTATTTCTCGAAATTTTTGTACTCAATTTTTGGAGCATTTTTCAGGTATTTTGCATTTTTCGTCGAAAGCCCCCTGTCGGGGGGGCAGGCCCGACCCAACCCTGGAGGCCCTGGAGCAGATGCGCTCGGCGGATCGCGCCGCACCCCCGACGCCCGAGCGACACGGCGCGCTCTGGAGCCCGATCCTGTCCTGCTGCACGTCGCTCGCCGGGGCGCCGGCGATGCATCGCCCACGCAGTGCGGTCCTCCGTCCCCATCCTCCCCGGCACCACTTTAAACAGGGCTAGGATCGGGATAAATCGCTTCAGAGCGTTCCGGAGCGCTCTCAGAGCGTTCCGGAACGCTCTGGAGCGGCCGCGGCGCCCAATACATCCTCCAAACCCGCCGATTCTCAGAGATTTCGAGTTATCCCGATCCGATTTTGTCCCGATCTTCGCGTCGTTTTACCACTGGAGCGACGGGCGGAGACGGGGCCGACCGCGCGGGCCTGCGAGCGCGCCAGCTCCCGGCGCGAGGTCACGCGGAAGCGTCCGCGTCACCACGGGGTGTGCCAGGCCGGCGGCCCGCGCAGGTCGCGGCGGAGGGTCGCTACGGATCTTCTCGCGCAAGGCCCTGGTCTTTTCGTCGCTCCTTCGAGTGGGGGTCCGGGGCACTTGCGGAGTGGGGGTCTTCATTTCCCTCCCGCCCTCTGCTCGGCGTCGTCGTCCGTGCCTCCCCCGCTGCCATCCTCGTCCCCCCCCGCTCTCCTCCTCCGCGGGTTCGCATGCGGAGGCGGCTGGGCCCACATGCTCGCGCGCCCGCGCCAGCAATTAGCTTAGCCTGCGGGCGTCCTTTTCTCCTCCCTGCTCCCCCTCCTTGGCTTGACCTGCGTTGGGGTAGAGGTGGTTTTCATATCTGCTCGGTGTAGAGGGTAGCCCGCGGAGCACTACGAATACTCTCGTCGTCGTCGTGCTCCTCCGCCTCCTTTTTCCCGTTACTTCAGGGTTTGACTGGTCGCTTCCAAACTGTGGCTCTCGCCTTCGCGCCGCGCACATTAGTTTCAAAATTTGCAATACGTTCGCTGATTGGCTCTCGTCTAGTCGGCGCGCACATTCGTTTTGCAGTTTGCAAGAGTTTCACAGGTGGAGGGCGGGCGGTTTTGAAAATGTGGCTCTCGCCTTAGTGCCGCACGCATTTGTGTTCAAACAATGCAAGAGATTCACGGATTGAGGGCGGTCGTTTTCAAAATGTGTATCTCGGATTGAGGGCGGTCGTTTCCAACATGTGTTTTCAGAATGCAAAAGATTCACGGAGTGAGGTCGGATTTGGGCTCAGCGCCGCGCACATTCGTTTCAAAATTTGCAGGGGGTTCACGGATTGAGGGCGGATCGTTTTCAACATGGTCGCGCTAGCGCCGCGATCTTTTTGTTTGTCGTTGTATATAAAAAATCGGTTTCCCGTGGTCAGCGTGCTAGAAATGGCGTTTAGGAAGGATTCAGGATAGTGAGGGTGCAACAGTTACGTTGGTTCGCGATGCTGAAATTTGCATGAATTGTTTTCTGGCACGATTCAGGATCGTCAAGACGCACCATTCAAGTTGATCCGTGGCGTTGGAATCCGGAGAACGGTGTAGTAGCATGCTTCAGGGTCTTCAAACGGTTGTCTCCCAACGAGGCATTTCCTTCTGGCAGTGAAACCCTGTAGGGGCCCATGAAGAGGGAGCTTGGAGGGATGGTTTCTTCCAGCATCGTTGGTGAGTCATGTGGGTTTGCGCTGGTCCTCCTCGTCCTCCTCCTCGTCCTCATCCTCTTCGTCCTCCTCCCCCCTCCTCCTCCTCCTCCTCCTCGTCCTCCTCCTCGTCCTCATCCTCTTCGTCCTCCTCCCCCTCCTCGCCGTCGTCGCCCTCTCCCCTCCGGAGGCCCTCCCCCCCCCCCCGCGCAGAGGTCGGCAGGCCCGGCAGGCCCTGGCTGAGCAACGTGGGCAGCCTCCGGAGAGCAGGCCCGTCGTCGTCGTCGTCGTCGTCGTCGTCGTCGTCGTCGTCGTCGTCGTCTTCGTCGTCGTCGTCGGAGTCGTCGGAGTCTTAGGGGTCGTCGTCGGGAGCCAAGCGGTGCGGTGACCACACTGTGGAGTGAGTCAGTGGTGAGTCCGTTCATGGGGAGTCCGGCGCCTTCGGACGTATTCATCGATTTTCCCGAGGGTTTTCTGGCGTTTTCGTGAATTCCTGTATGGCCCAGAAACTAAACTTTGGGAGGAGTGCTGGTGGCGTGAGTCAGCGGGGATTCGGAGTCACCGCGCAGTCTTGGGACTCGGGTCGTTCTCCGAGGGCACATCGGGCGACTGGGGCCTCCCAAGGTTCCAAATCCGTGCGGTGACGGACCGTGCGGTGGGGTCTTTGGGGATTTTGAGGTCGCCGCACGGTCCGTCACCACGCCGCATTGGGGCCCCCAAGTTTCGCTTCGCACTGCTGGTGCGGCAGCGCGTGTCAGTGCCACGAAGGCATAGATTTGGCAGTGCGCCTAATGGGAACCCTGAGGTTCTGCCTTCGATTTCTACAAATACGGGCGTATTTGTTTGGTTTCGGGCTCCGGGTCCCTCCACGGATGGATTTTCTGGACCGACACAGACAGATGGGGTCCAGGGCTCCAGTCAAGCTTTTCCACCACCAGAGTCTTTGACTCCATGGTGGCGCAACGGCCCTGCTGTGTCCGTCTACTTGCCACGATGGCGCACCGGCGCGGCGGCCACCTTGCCGACGTCTACCTGCCACGGTGGCACAACGGCATGGCGGTCGCCTGGGACTTGGTCGCCACGTCTGGGTTGCGCGCCGATCTCCTCGCCGCGTCGACCGCTTCTTCGAGCGCGGCGACGGGGCGACACAAGGAGTTTAAAAGGCAGCACCAGGACACAGCGCGGCCTTGTGCGGCACATGGCTTCACCTTCCTCGGCCTTCTTTCCCATGGTGCTGGAATCCCACGGCGGCGGGTGGGACCGCGAGGCACGCAGGGCCTTAGGGGTCCTGGCCAACCGGGTGGCTGACGCCACTGGGGAAGACGCGCACGGAAACAGTGTTTCGTCGACGAGGACACAGCAGAGTACTACGACGAGGAGTTCTACGCTGGCGAGCTGGCGGACGATCCAGACGACTACGACCAGACGCACTGGGCGGAGGATGACGAGACCTGGTACGACTGCGACGAGAGCTACTGCCAGCGCGACCCCGACGCAGCGCAAGAGCTCGACCCAGCGACGGCAAGTCGCTGGGCATGGTCCGCAACTTGCGGACCATGCCCAGCGACTTGCCGTCGCCCTGCGCAGGGAGAGCGCGAGGACGGCGTGGCGGCGCCTCCAGACGCAGTCTGGGGGGGCGGGGGTCGCAGCGGCCCACCTGGCCGCGGTTGCCTCCACGGCGGATGCCGTGCGAGGCGTCCCCAGCGCTGCGTGGCGCCCCCCGCCCACATCCCCCCGCCCTTGCTGAGCATCCCTGGCGCCCCCCGCTCCCTTCCGCCAGCGTCGCGCTGGCGGGTCCACATCCCGCGCGCGCCGTCCGGCCCTTCTCTGGCGGGGCGGTGGGTGATCCCACAGAAGGCCCTTCCCGCCAAACCGCAGCGTGTTGGGGTCGGTCGGCCACCCCACGCCGCCCCGTCGACGACCGTAGGCCCCCCCCCGACGACCACCAACGACGACCCCCCCCGACGCAGGCCGCCCACTCCACCGCTACGCCTGCGTCGTCTGGTCGGCGTCGCCGCTGTAGGGTCTGTAATTTCGTCGCGGGTAGCTCTTCTCTCCCAGCCTCGGGCCCGCCTTTCTGCTTGCGGCTGCTTTCCTTCTCCTCCTCGTCCTTGCCTCTTTTCCTTTCCCCATGCTCCCTGCCTGCCTTCCTGCCCCCCTTTCGCCTGCCCGCCCGCCCCGCCGGCCCCGGTCTCCCGCCTGCGCGTTCGCCATCGTCAGCCCGCTTCTCCCCTCCGCAGGGCAGCGCAGCATGCCCTGGAGCAGCGCGGCGGCGCGTAGGTCACCAGGGCGAGCAGAGAGTCGTTGAGCCGCGGTGTTCTGCGATATTCCATGTTGTCGTGACGTCGGTTGCATGGAAGGCAGCAGGGGGCGGGCCTTCGCAGAACCCTCAGGAAGCCTTTCTGGCTTCCCGAGAGGTTGCCCGAGCCTCCTCCGAAACGGCAGGGGGCTTTTCGCAGAGGGCCGGATGGCCTTTCCCCCTCTCGCTCTCCCCTCCCCCGCTCGGTACGCCGCCGACCCAGGTCGCTCCACCCCCACCGACGCGCGGCATCGCGCGCCAATGCCGCGCGGGCCCAGGCGGGGCAGGGCCGAGCTGGGGGAGAGGCTCGCGGCCGCTGCGGCGCGCCCGGGTCGTCGGCGCCAGCTGCCTCGTCCGCCCTGCGGCCGGGAGCCTCCTGGCGCTTCCTGGCGCTCGGCGCGGGCCGCGCGGCCTCCTCGTCGGCCTCCTCCGCGCCCTCCTCCCCGCCGTGCTCCCCGCACGCCTGGCCTCCTCGCCCTCGAGGAGGCGAAGCGGGCACGGGGGGGCATGGGTGCGGGAACTCCGCGCGGAGTTCTCGGGTCGGGGCCCGGCGCCCGTCGCGGCGCTTCTGGCGCCGCCCCTGGCACCTGGGGCGCTTGGCGCGCCGTGGCGAGGGGGACCCAGCGCCGACGCGAGAATCCCGCGCGGATCTCGGACAACTTACTGTGATTGTGCAGCGTTTGTTTTCTTATCCTCGCCTCCTTCTTCGTCTTCGTCTTCTTCTTCTTCTTCTACTTCTTCTTCTTCTTCTTCTACTTCTTCTTCTTCTTCGTCTTCTTCTTCTTCTTCTACTTCTTCTTCTTCTTCTTCTTCTTCCTCCTGCCTGCCCGACCTGTGGCGGATCCGTTTTTGTCGGTCCACGCGTTTTTCCTCCGGCGTCAGGTGGGGGCACAAGTCCAGCCCCAAGGGGCGGGACCGTAAGAAAAACAATCAAGACGCAGCGCCGGCTCTGAGGAAGGGGCCGAGAAGTCTATGGTCCACGTGTTGGTCAAGACCAATCCGCTGGGCGCTGAAGGTATGTTTTCTCTTCCCAGGCACCATTCACAGACTCTCTGATTCCCTCCTCCCTCGTCGCGCCTCCCTCCTCCCGCCTCCCGTCGTCCTCCATCCCGTCGTCCTTCCTACCCTCCTTCTGTCCCTTCTCAGCTCCTCTCTGCTCGTGTGTTTCTTTCCGCGCGTTGCTATCTTTACTCTTTCGTGCTCCTTCGTTTCCCCCTCCACTTATTGTATCGATTCGAACTGCTCCTTGGCACACACGAACAAACACTTGCTAACGAGTAGGGTATCGAAGAAGACGAGGTGATCGAACCGGTGCGGCGCTCATCAGGGCATCATCGCAAGAGCGTGAAGGTGTGGCTGTGTTGCTGTCTGCAGTCCGCAGCGGGGCGTCTCGCAGGTGTGGATGTCCCCGGCCGACGGGGCAAACTGGCCACAAGCAAGCTGAAGGTAGCACCGCGCACAACCGTGAGGAGCGGGCCGCTGACTAACTCCTCCTCCTCCTCCTCGTATTGCTCCACCTCCCCCCCCTCTTCCCGCTACCACTGAGGACCAACGTCACGGACAACATTTCAACATCGTAACGAAAAGTCGACCAGAGCCCTGGATCACATCTTAATTTTGTATTGCTCGAGACAGAACGAACCGTGAGGATCCGGGGCCCGAAGCAGGGCAGAATCGCCCGTTGTGAACAAAATGCGGCGCTGGCCCGTCAGGGCCTACCAGGACTGCACCGAGCTGCCCCAGCTGCCGCGAGGGGAGCTGCTCGAAGCCAGGGCGCGAAAGAGGCCTATGAAGAGGGAAGTTGGAGTGAGTGTGTATTGCAAGATCGTTGATGCGTCTTGAATTTACACTGGTCTTCCTCTTCCTCCTCCTCCTCCTGCTTCTCCTGTATAGTTCCACCCCTCCCTTCCCCTCTTCCCGCCAGCGCCCTCTATTCCAGTTGTCATCCGATGTGATGCTTTGAGTCCGCGGCCCGGGAGGTGCCGACCCATTCCCGGGGGGTCGGAGTAGATGGGGTCAGGGGATCGCGCCGCATCGCCGATGCATCGGCGATGCGCCTCGATGTGGAGCCCAGAGTTCTCCACGCCGACGTCGCCAGTGCATCGCCGCCGTCGCCGAGGCATCGCCCACGCATCGCCGAGGCATCGCTGCCGTATCGGCGACGCGGCGTGATCCTCTGACCCCATCTACTCGGACCCCACCCAGGAGGCCTCGAGTGGAAGCAGTCAGATCGCCGGAGGCTTGGGACGGCGTGCCGAGACTGCACCGAGCCGCCCCCCCCCGCCGCCGCGAGGGGACCTGCTCGAGGCCAGGGCGGGCGCCAGCGTGGACCTCGTCCTGATCATCCCGTCCTGGGACGTGCCGCTGCTGGGCCCCGAGCACCTGGCGCTCATCCGCGCCTGGGACATCCAGGCGGCGCGCGTGCCAGCCAAGCAGCAGCGAAGCGTCCTGACTCGCCCATGGGCCCGCCGAAGAGTCCTCCGAGAACCGCACGTGGTCTGCACGAGATGCTCTCAGAACAGTTCTGGCCGAGGCAGGTCTTGTTTTGGCAGTTTTTTGTCATGCTCTGAGAGTATTGCTTGCTACAGTCAAGACGCTGAAATAAGGAACACTGGGGCACGGAGGCGCTTACAGGGCTAAGAAGGGGCTTCGTTCCCTATTTTGCGTTCCTTCTTTCAGCGGCCCGACTGTACGCGGACGTTCTTCTTGTTCTGAGAGCGTGCCGCGGTGAAGGCCCACGGGAATGCCTGGGCGGTCGGTCTCTGCCCAGAAAGCACGGAAGCCGTCGAGGGGAGGGCCCTTCGCCTGCCGACGGGGGGAGGCAGCCTGACGGGGGGTCCGGGACAGGTCAGCTTAAGTCGGGCCTGTCCCTCTACGGGGGGAATATTCCAAAATAGTGAGGAAATTGTCAGGGGAGGATTTTTTGGACTGTCTTTGTGGTATTTGGGGGGTATTTTTGATCCTTCGTCCAAAATCCCCCCGTAGGGGGACACGCCCGACCGAAAGGTTAAGCTCGATTCCCTGGATGCTCCGTGTGCGGGGCCGCGGTCGTCTCAAACCGCGTTGCTCGGGCCTCGCGGCCGGGTGCCGCCGGCCCTGGGCGACGACCCCCACGATAATAGTCAGGAGGAAAAGAAACACACAGACACAATTAATCGTCCACTCCCAGGAAAATATGGGAAAATATGGGAAGTGGGGGGGAAGACAGAAACCCAGAAAATATGGGAAAATATGGGGAATCTTTTTATTTGTGTGTATTTATTTGTGTGTCCTGGGGGCCCTTCAAATA
>CAUYUJ010020299.1:0-57500 GCA_963575745.1 Prorocentrum cordatum | reverse complement strand
TTCGGGGTGCCCTGGGTTTCTTGGGTCTCGAGGGCTGTGTTATGGAAGACGTGGCCTTCCCACGCCAAAAGTCGGGCGACGTCCTGGGGTCTCGGGGTTTGGGTTTCTTGTGGAAGGTTTCTTGTGGTCGGGCCCCTACTGTATGGTAGCACGATCGTTGTCCGTAGCCAGTTTGTCTCAAGACGCTTTGGCTCAGCCCGCTGCAGCCTGCACAAGCAGCGGCCTCCTAGCCTCAATCTGCGCAAAAACACTACCCCGATGGTCTGCCTGGTGCTCGTGGCCGCCGCCCTCTTGCCAGCTGCCCCCTCCACCGTGCCTGCGGGGTGCGGAGCGTTGTTCTCCTACACCGATTTTGTCGGCGGCAGCGGCACATGCCAGATCGGATGCCATCAGGATGTGCCCACGAAATGCGAAGATGCGGACTCGTGCTGCCAATGATTCTCGAATAGGGTCCAGTCTCTGTCGGATGCCCGAACTGGGAAGGAGGGTCAGCTCGTCGAGTCCGACTCCAACGACCCAGAACAAGTGAAGGGCCTGCTTTGTGAGCAGGTGCTCAGCGAGCTGTAAGAGAAGTGCCCGCCCTGCAAGGGCGGCGAAGAGAAGTGCGCCCTCGACAAGTGGGGGTCGGTGGACCCGGCCAGGCTGTACTCTGTGATGGACAGCCTGCCGTTGGCAGGGCAGCGGTCTCTCGCAACCCTTGCGGCGATCGGCCTGGCAGCGATCGGGGGAGCCGCGCTGCTCGCAGTTGCGGAGATTCTGGGCTTGGGGCCTGGGCAAGGTGGGGCCTCAAAGCAAGCGCTCCGTAACTACTTGACTTTCCACCCGCACTCGATGTAGCCAAATAATCGATAGGCTTGCCACTGCTCCCGCAAAGCGGTGAGTACAGGCCGGCATCGTCCCCTTTTCGCCTGCGCGCTCTGGCGTATGGCTTCACTGACTGACTGACTGACTTGGTCCCCACTTTTTTGCCCGCGTAGAAGATTCGGGGGGCTTCTCCTCCTTTTTCTCCTCTTCCTCCTCCTCCTCCTCCTCCTCCTCCTCCTCCTCCTCCTCCTCCTCCTTTCTCTCCTGCCAGCAGGGGGATCCGGGCCGCGGGCGGCCGAAGCGCGCCTGGGGGGCGCGACGATCTGGAGTTTTGCTGTGCGCTACACCCTGTTCGAAGCGGAGGTTCTCGCCGCGCTCGCGCTGGATCCTCGCGCGCAGCGGGGTCAGGCAGCTGCAGGCTCCTCCTCCTCCTCCTCCTCCTCCTCCTCCTCCTCCTCCTCCTCCTCCTCTTCCACGCCCCTTCACGCGGGGCTTTTGGCCGGGGCGGCGGCCAGGTGGTAGGTGCACGTCCTCGCTCTTCCGTCCGTCGCCCCGGCCGCCGTCGCAGGGCGCGGCGCCCGCGCAGCAGCGCCGTCGCAGGAAAAAATGGTAGCTCGATCGTTGCACTTGGCGTCGCTCGGACGTGTGCATTTTTCCTTCGGCGAGGACCATCGAGGAGCATCCTTGATCGCTTGGCGAAAAAAACACGCACGAAACCGAAAAAACACAGGAAATGGACGTCCGAGCGATGGCCAGTGCATGGGTCTGCCATTCTTCGGCGGCCGGCGAGGGGGGGAAGCGAGGAGGAGAATGCCTTGTCAGAGGGCGGCGGGGCTTCTCAGAAGCCCCCGCGCCGTCTGAGAAATTTCCGTGTCTTTCGGGGGGGCTCAGGTGACTTCTCAGGAGGCCGGGGAACCGGGCCTTTTGGGAAGGCCCGCCCCTTCTCATTTCCCCCCCAAGCTCGCCGCCGAATTCTGGCACTTGCCGTGTTCTTGAACAGGGAGAAGTGTTGCATCCTGCTAGCCCCTAGTCAGGGAGGTGCAGAGGTAGGACCATTCAGTTCAACGAGGTGTCCAGCGACATTCCCGATTTGGAAGGATCGGGCCGCCCTTAATTCATTTGATCAGGTTTAACATGCGAGCGTTTCAACTGGGATCCCAATTTCGAAAATGAGCCGCCCTCCATCAATGCAGCTGTTACACCTGTTCAAGTCTCTGGTTATTTCACTATGGGCAAGTCGTGAGCCAAAGCCCCTATCTCTTGAAACGAAGCCGCAAACCATGCCTGTAACTGTAGCTGTCGCAGGTTTCGAATCGATTTTTTCAAGGCGCTAAGGCGATAGCCCTGGGGTCAAAAGAAACTTCCGAACAAACGTTTGACACAGATGTGTGCGGCGCTGGGACAAGAGCCAACTTTTGCCATCCTTCTCAATTTGTATGACGAATCAGCGCGGCGCTAAGGCGACGGCCACATTCGAACGCGACCCCCTCCATCCTTGAAGGTGCTGCACGTGTCAAGCTCCAGGATCGTAAGCGCTGGAAAAGAGTCCAGCCACACGCCCTGCCCTACCGGCCTCGTCTGGGGGCGCGACAGTGGGGGGGGGCGCACTCAGAGGGACAATGGCTTGGGCAGGCGCAGGGCGTGCAACGTGAGGAGGAGGGGGAAGGAGGAGGAGGTGGACGTGGCACGAGCCGAGGTGTTGTCAACGGAGTGCTCGCGCAGTTTGCAGGCAGTGGGCAGGCGGAGGGGAGGCCTCGCCGCGCTTCTGCGGCCCTCCCTGTGCTTGCCCAGGGGGGGCGCAGTCACCTCGGAGGCGAGGAGATGCTCTGCTCCAGGGGCAAACGGACGGTCGCGGCACGGGGTGATGGTTACAACTGGTGTGGTTATGCTCCCTTCTCGACCTTCTCCGCATCGCTCCTGCTCCCCGTTTTCTGCTCCTCCTCGGCGGCCTCGCCGCTCTTGACTGTCCGCCTCCTCGTCGCTCTAGTTCTTGTGCTGGCTCTCGTCTTTGCCGTTGTCGCCGCCACCGATGCTGTCACCGCCATCCTCGTGATCGTCGCCCGTCTTGGTCGTGCTCGTTGTCGTCCTCGTCGTCGCCGCCGCCCTCTCCTCCCTCGTCCTCTGCCGCACTCGGAGGACCTGGTCCGCCTGCACGCCCTGGGGCTGGAAGGCCAGACCCTGCCTTTTGCGGGAGGGGTCGGCGGGCTCGGTGCGGGGGGTCAGTCTTAACGGGGTAAGCCAGAACGAAGGGGTTTTCCGCGGGGTCGCGCCGATTTGAGGCGGCGGCGGCGACCTCAGCGTTGGCGTTCGAGGTGGACCGCCGCCAGCGGCCCATAGTCAGTCGACATCGAAGGATCGTCGCTGCCGGAAGGCCGCGTTCGCTCAAGGCTGATCGGTGCACACGGTCTTAGAGAACGGTCTTAGACATGAGCTACCGTAAACAGCCAGTGAGTTTGCGAGATCTTGCGTTACGTGCTCCAGGCGTCGATGTGGCTGAATTGGACCACGTCACCGCGATCGACCCCACGTTCAGGCGGAATGTGGCCACGTCGTTGCGACCGACACCACGTTTGGATGCTGCCTTCGCGCTCACAAGTCGAAGGCGGCCACCTCCGGTCAGCGTTGACCCCATTCAGTGTTTGTTTCAAGCGGGGAGCATTTCGGACATGGGCAAGCGCGACGCCGAATACGGGCGGGGACCAGGTTGTTGATCCTGAGAGCGTCTGTTAGCCCAGTGTGTGTGTGTATTTGTGTGTGTTTTCCACTACGTACATTGCAACCCCTGCTTCAGCCCCTGGGTGTCGCCGTGACGCCGCCCCGCGCCCGCTGGCAGGGGTGCAGCATTGGCTGGCCGCCTCGGCCGCTCCACGGCGACGCGCGTACCTTTCTTCCTCCAACCTTCTCTTTTCCCTCTCCTGTCGTCCCTCTGGACTCCTCCAGCCTTCATTCATCCTCCTCCTCCTCCTCCGCTCTCCTCCTCCTTCTCCTTCCCATCCTCCTCCTCCTCCTCCTCCTCCTCCTCCTCCTCCTCCTCCTCCTCCTCCTCCTCCTCCTGGTTCCTCACTGAGGGCTGGCCGCTGTGTCGCTTGTGTGTCTTGCGTTGAGGGGCTGGGCGTGAAAAGCTATAGTGCTGAACTGCAGCGGCAGGTGGATGTCCCATTCCGCCCGCCCGTCTCTCTCTCTCTTCCCCTCTTCCTCCTCCTCCTCCTCCTCCTCCTCCTCCTCCTCCTTTCCAGTGATTCTTCCAGTCCTCCTTCATCCTCCCCCTTCCCCTTCCTCCCGCCCGTCCTCCTGGGCGTCTCCCCCCTGGCGCCACGCGCGAAAAAAAAATGCACCAACACTGCCCTCCTTGGCGCGTTCCTCTCGTCCTCTTCCCTCTCGTCCTCCTCCCCCTCCTCCCTCCTCCTCCTCCTCCTCTTCCTCCTCCTCCTCTTCCTCCTCCTCCTCCTCCTCCTCCTCCGTCGCCATTTTGGCTCCATTTTGTCTCAAACCATTTTGGCTCAATTCGTTTCCCCTCGGGGCGGGGCCCAGGCTTTCGCGAACGTACTTGGAAACGATGTGCGCGCGGGGGCCATGCAACAATGATCTTCCGCCTTGTCGTAACCGCCCACCTGCTTGCCTGCGTTGGCTGCCAGGGCGCCCTGGCTCGCTTCGCGAAAAATTTCGGGGAATAAGGGCTGCAGGTACACGAGGTGCAGGTCACGCGGCTCGATTGCGGGACAGGAGGTGTCGACGAATTCCAGGCCGCAGATGAAGACGGACCTCGCGGCGATGGGGCAGGGGTATGGCCCGATGGCGGCGCAGTCGCTGGGCTATGGGCCCCTGCCGAGGCCCAAGGACAACGCCAAACAGCACGCAGTGCTTGAGAAGGCGCCAGATGCGAAGGAGAAGAATGTGCAGGGTGAGGTGCCGCCCTGGCGCAGTCGGCTGCGGACGCCGACGCGCAAACCCAGCGGTCAGGCCAAGGAGTACGCCAAGCTGCTGAAGGACGGGTGGGTCCTGGCGGGCGGCCTGTGACACACCACGGAACGCTTCAGGATCCAGGCGAAGCCGCTGGCAGCCGCGGGCAGGAAGGTGCCGAGGACGCAGGCGCAGCAGGCGTTCGACACGATGGTGCATCAGCTCGCGGAGGAGCTGGAGGGCACCCGTGGACGAAGCCAGGAGGTGATGGAGGGAAGGAGCTGCCGCGCAAAAGCCACCCAGTTCGAGGTCGTGGGCCGCGAGATGACGGAGGCGGCAAACAAAGCGACAGAACAACCCATCTTCGTCGTCCAGCGACTGGGGCGCGAAGTGGAATCGGCCCAACCGCTGGACCTCGGCGGAGCGGAAGGCGAAGGCGGCGCTGCCATGAAAGAGGGCGGCGGGTTCGAGTCGTTCCATTTCGCCCCGCAAGGGGGACAGGTGGACATCGCCAAGAAGGACGTCAGCACGCTGGCGATGGTCCTGGGCTCTGCGGAGCTCGTGGGGTCGTCCGCAGATCAGGACGGGAAGGCGCCCAGCGCCCCGCAAGGGGATCAGGGGCGCACCTTCAACGCGCGGAAAGGGGGCCCGATATCCATTCCATCGCGGACCAGGGGGTGGCTGGCGACGACGATGGCCTCGACGCCTGGAACAAGGACGAGCTAAAGGACGAGGTGCCAGCGGTGGTCGTTCGGGGCTTGGCTGCCGCGCCGCCGTTCCCCGTGCTGGACGGCTGGGCCGAGCTGCGTGCCGCCAGCGCGCAGCTCTGCATGAAGCAGGGGGCGGCGATGGCGGCCCAGCGCCTCAGGGGTGACGCGGCGGTGCAGGTGCTGCACGCCGAGGGCCAGCCTGGCCTGCCCGCCATCCATTAGGAGGTCGCGGCAGAGCTGGAGCGGCAGCAGGTGGAGAGCATCCTCGGCGCCCTGTCCATGCATGTCATCGCGGAGGAGGCCAAGCAGCATGGCGTCCTCATTCAGGGGTTCACCGCGTGGCTCGTCGACTCATGCGGCGAGTCTGCGCGGGACCACACTCAGAGTTCGTAGAGGTTCTCGCTGGTTCTCTCGTTCGGCCAGTTTTGCCGTGGCGGCCTGCCGCGCTCCGCCGAGCTGCTGTGGGCCGTTTTCGTGAGAGGTGTGGGGGGCCATCCTTTTCTCCCCCGTTGGCCGTGGCGCTTCGGGGGGGCCCTGGTGGCTCCTTGGCGTGTGCGGTTGTTCTCTCCCGTCTCCTGGGGAGGGACTGGCTGGTCTCGCCCTGGAGGGGCGAACCTTTGTGTTCGTCGCTCCCGTTCGTGGGCCTGCTGGTTCCTGGGGTCGGGCCTGGTGCCTGGCCTGGGCCTTGTGGGGCCTGCCGCCTATGGCCTTCGGGGGGGGTCGGGCGTCTCTCCCGTGGGCGGCGGCGCCGCGGCCGCCGTGCCGAGCGAGCGTCCCCAGGCGCTCGATGTAGTCTTCAGTCTTCAGCCTCCTCCTCTTCCTCCTCCTCCTCCTGCTCCTCCTCCTCCTCCTCCTCCTCCTCCTCCTTTTTCTCCTCCTCCTCCCCCTTCTCGTCCTCCTCCTCCTCCTCCTCCTCCTCCTCCTCCTCCTCCTTCTCCACCTCCTCCTCCTCGTCCTCCCTCCCCTCCCCCTCCCTTTCCCATCCCCGTCCCCCCCGTCGTCCCCGAGGGAATGCCTTCGCTCTCCCGCGAAGGGTGCCCCGACGAGAGAAGCACAACGAACTGTACACACTTGCTTTCAGAGGTCCACGCCGACTTCCAGGCCGGCGCCTGCGGCCCTCCTGTGGTGGCTTTCCGCGCGCAAGAGCGGCTGCTCTCCTGCGCCCTCCTCCTGCGCTTTCTCTTGCTCTTTGTGTGTGGGCCTTGTTAGATAGCCCGGCGTAGACTCGTGACGTGGCGAAGCGCGAAAGGGTGAAGCTCAGGCATTCGTTCCGCGTGCCCTCGGTGCGTCCTTCCGCTCCGCCGGTGAAGCGGCCTTCGGCCACGCGCAGAAGGGGGGTATGGGGGAGGGGGGAAGGCTTCTTAAAAGCACCCCTGCTTCTTAGAAGGCGCGCCCCTTATCTATAGATGTAGGGCCGGCGCCTTCCAGGAAGCAGCCTCCTCCTAAGAAGCCCTCCCCCCTCCCCCCACCCCCTTGTGCGCGCCGCCAAGGCCTTGTGCCGCGCTCCGCGAGGTGGACCGTGGCCAGAAGACCCGCGGCCGCCGACCGCAGGGCCCCCCGTTCTTCTCCCCAGGGCGTCGCCCCGCCCAGGCCCGGCCACGGACTCGCCCTGCAGGGGCTCTCGGGGCAAAGGGTTCGGGAGAAGTCAGGAGGGAAAGAAACACACAGACACAATTAATCGTCGACTCCCAGGAAAATATGCAAAAATATGGGAAGTGGGGGGGGAGACAGAAACCCAAGAAATATGGGAAAATATGGGGAATATTTTTATTTGTGTGTATTTATTTGTGTGTCCTGGAGCCCCTTCAAGAAGGGCGAGCGCCCGTCGCGCCCGCCGAGGCGCGCAGCACAGAGACAGACAGACGCCACGCGCCGCGAGGAAAAAGAGGACGCGCGACGGGAGGGGAATGATCTTCGCCTGGGCAGGTGCACCGCGGCCTGCGTGCGCCTCCCCTTCCTCCCCCGCCGCGCCTTTTCGGCCGTCCCCATGCCTCGGAGGAGGAATGCGTGCCTGGCCGCAAAGCCTCTGGGAGGCCCGCGCAGATTTCTTCGATCGGCGTTGGGCCCCTGTGGCGACGCCTCTGGCGCTGCCCCTGGCGCGCGCCAGGAGATGGGGGGACCAGCGCCGATCCAGGAAGTCCGCGCGGGCCTTCGTCAACGTTACTCCCCACTAAGAGCTTGCCTCTGCAGGGGCCCTGGCGGATTCCTATATGGCGAGGTGAGGTTTGGCCTCGATTTCGGCGGCACGCCTGGGTGCCCGGGTGCCCCGGTGCCCATGTGCCCGGGTGCCCGGGTGCCCCATAGCTGTATGCCCCTATAGCCTTCAGCCCTACAGCGCTATAGCCCTATAGCCCTATCGCCCTGTAGCCCCATAGCCCTGTAGCCTTATAGCCTCATAGCCCTATAGCCATATAGTCCCAGAGCCGTAGGAGCCCTATAGCCCCATAGCCCTATAGCCCCATAGCCCTATAAACCTGTGATTGTTTCTCCTGTATCATCTTTACGCATGTTTTTTTCTAATGCTGCCCTGATGTTCTTCTTCTCGTTCTTCTCGCCGCGAGGCTACGACGGGGTGGCGTTCTACGACCAGGACGTGGAGATCCAGGGCGACCTGAGCCCGGTGCTGCAGTGCGCGTCCACAGGCGGGCACACCGGGGGACTAGCAGGGTTTCAGACTGGACGCGGTGGTAAACCGTCAACCTAGTTACCGCCGGGACCCACGTAGAGCTCCGCGCATTCCCCAACAAAAACTCAGAGGGTAGCCCAAAGGCTCTTTCGGAACAAGGCGAAACCATCTCAAAGCGATTGTACTCCCTCGCCTCCGCTGCGCCGGTTGCGGTGCAGCGCAGCTGCGCCACTGAACGAGCGGCGAGCGAGCCCCTGGGGTCCTGGCGTCACATTTGTTCCACAACTGATGGGCCTGTTTTCCACCACCATCACCAGAAGTTGGAGACACCATAAGTTGGAGGGGGGAGGGGATCCTCCTCCCCCTCTTCTTCCTCCTCCTCCTCCTCATCCTCCTTCGCCTTCCCCTCTCCAACTTATGGTGGTGGTTGTGGAAAACAGGCCCATCAACAACGGGCGGTTTTGCCTTGTCTGGGGTCCCGAGGCCCTCACGGATTGATCTGGCACAGCGCATCTCGGTTGGCTTTTAACGGGGCGATGTGAAATGTGTGTGTGTGTGTGTGTGTGTGTGTATGTGTGTATATGTGTATCTCTGTGTGTGGGTGGGGGTGGGGGGGGCGGGGGGGGGGCGCGGGGGGGCGCATTGTTCCAAGTCAGCGGTCGATCGAGAGGGGGGGGCGTTTATCGATGAGTAGAAGTGGTAAGCAACCCTCTCCCAGGGAGTCAAGGACTGCACAGAGAAGCACAGTTCACCCCCCTGAGCGGAGTACGCGAACCGAGTCGTCTCTCGGCCACGGAACGGCATCAATATATTTTCTTCTGCAACCACTTGTGAACCCCAACCCTTCGATTGGCATCGGCGCTGGGGCATCGGGCACCTTCTCTCGGTGTTAGTCGGCTGCAGACATCCTTCGAATTTCGAGCCCTGGTAGGCTTTTCAGAAATCCGATCTGCAGGGGCAGGGTCCGCATGTGTCGAAGAAGATGAAACAGCATAGCCCTAAATTTTTGAGGCTCCGCGCGAATTTCTTGGATCCGCGCTGGCCCCCCCTGGCGGCGCCTCTAGCGCCGCCTCTGGCGCCGCCTCTGGCGCGCTCCGCGCGTCAGGGAAGGGGGTGCGGCGCGGATCCAAGAAGTCCGCGCGGAGCGCCAAGAAGTTCTGTTTTTTGCCGCTTTGTCTTCTTCGGATGTGACCGCCTGTTTTTGCTCATGCCTAGGGCCCGTCGCCTCCAGCGGTCCGTGGGGTCACAGTCTCGGGGCGTCGCTGCTCCACCGCGCACGCGAGCGACGCAGCAAGACGGGATCGCCTGCGCGGACATTGTCAGGAGGGGAAAAAGAGACAGGCTCAATTCATCGGCGACTCCCGGGAAAGTACGGGAACATATGGGAAGTGGGGGGAAGACGAAAACCCAGAGGACATACATTGGAAGATGTGGGGAGTCCTGGGACATGTGTCTGTTTCTTTGTGTGTCCCTGGGCCCCTTGACACTGGCGCGTCAGCGGCCCGCGCGAGGTCCCGCGTGAGCGCCCTCGTTCCCGCGGAGGCGTGCCGCGCTGGCGGCTCGCCTGGGCCACCGCGCTGGCTTCCGCCGCGTCCCCGCGCGCGGCGCCCGCTCCGTGCCTCGTCGCTCGCGCGCCCTGCCCTCGGCCGGGAGGACCTCCGTGGCCCGCGGCGGCCCCTGCGGAGGAACGCCTCCGAGGCTGGGCACCGGCGACCCCCCCTCGAGCGCGTTTTCTTACCCCCCCCGCGAATCACGTAGGGCTCCTACGTTGTGCGTCCGCCGCCCCCCCGCCCCTCCCTACCCCCCCCCAGCGTCAAGTCGGGCCCGTCCCTCTACAGGAGGAGTATTCAAAAATAGTCGCAAAATTGCCTGGGGACTTTTTTTATGTAGTACGTTGTGACATTTTTTTTTTTTTTTTTTTTTTTTTTTTTTTTTTTTTTTTTTTTTTGCGTATTTCCAATTTTTCCTCCAAGATCCTCTTGTAGGGGGACACGCCCGACCTGACCCTGGCGCCCGGCATCGCCGCGGATAGAAAAAAAAAAGCTCTCCTCCAGGCAAGTTCCTCAGCACGACCGGCGGCGTCGGGGAGCCGCTGAACGTCCCTGGGGCTGCAGGGAAACCAGCCGCGCAGTCTCCGCTCGCGAGTCGCCGCGGCGCCGCGCCGTGGGATTGGGCCCATCTGCCTGCGGCGAACCCCGTCAGCAGCTTCGTTCTCGTCAGGAGCGTCGTTCTCATCTCTCTCCTGTCTGCGGCCTCTCCTGCGGCTCCTCCCCTCCCTCGTCCCTCCAGCAGGGATCTCGGAGGTCTTTGGGGGGGCTTTCTGGCGGCCGCTTGAAGGTCTCTCGGGTGTCCGGGGGCGTCTTGGGCCAGTCGGGGGTCTCGGGGGCTTTTTTGGGCGCGATGCTTCCACAGGGCTCTCCCGAAGAGGCTCGGTATGGTGGTGGCGTCCGACTGGGTTTTTGGGGATTGTCTCAGAGTTTTCTTTCAGGGGAGTGAGCGTTCATGGTAGTGGTACGTTCGGTTCACGATGTATTCCAGGATCTCCAATAATTCCTAGTGTTGGCCAACGTGGACCCCAATCCGTGAGTTGTTTAGCAACATGTGTTGTGCAACATATGCGGTGCAATCTATGTTGTGCCATATATACTGTGCAAATTCTGTGGTGCGATCTATGTGGTGCAATCCACCTTGTGCAGTATACGATGTGCAATATACGTTGTGCAACCCATGTGGAGCAATCTATGTTTAATTTCTGTTCGCAGTGAGTTGTCCACTTCAGTGCTCGCGCAAACCATCCCACTCACCCACCCGCAAGTTGGTTTGCAAAATGCTTTCGGCGGCGATTGCGATGAGTGCTTGGAGTTGGCTGGTGCATCTCTGCGGCCGCGCTGGCCTGCGCATGCTCGCGCGCGCAGCGGCCAGCTAGTTTGGCGCGGCAGACGCGGTCGCGGATGCGCTGACCGCTGGGCACTTCCCAGCGGGCACGTCAGTGCAAGTCGGCGACTTGGGCGGTCGCGGTGTCATGGCAAGGTCGGCGACAGTAGACACGATGATGCTTATAGCGATGCGAGTGGCGATGGTGACAACGACGACGGCAAGGCCAGTGACGGCGCCGATGCTGATCACGCCGACGACGATGACGGCGCCCTCGCGTCGGCGATGAAGTTTTGGAAGGACATGCTCGCGACGCCGACGCGCGAGAGCGGCCCGCATTGTTTTGTTTGACGCGGATCGCCCCCCCCCCCCCCCCCCCTTCCGAAGCACGCGCGCAAGGGCGTTCGAATGATGTCGGCATGCGGCGCGAGAGGCTCGTTTGACCGAGTCTAATAAACATGCTGAGAACTTCGATGGTCCCCCAAGGATTCGCAAGAGCGCGGGCGCAGGCCCATTTTGAAAGCAGGCGTTGCAAAACCATGCGTTTGCATGTGTCCTCGGGGCACTCGATGTTTGTAGCCCGTGGGGCACCCACAGTTGTGAAGGATTCCGGCATGCGCGCGCACGACGACGCGTCCGTGTGCGTGTCGTCTCTGTCTTTTGCAATGGATTCTTGCGACAACACGCGCGCAAAAGGGCGTTTGAACGATTTCGATATGCGCGCGCCTGGCGTCCATTTGGTAGATTGTTATGAACATGCTGAAAAGCAGTTGCGGTCCGCACGGGTTCGGTCGCAGTTTTTTTGTTGGGAACTCTTGATGCGAGGTCATGTTTTGATGCTTTTGTTTTTGGTTTTTGTCACATGTTTGGGGGCACCCGATTTGGACATCCTGACGACATGTAATGTTTTTTTTTGTTTGAAGGATTTCGGCATGCGCGCGCGACCGCGCGCGAGTGTGCAGGTCGTCCCGTTTTTTTCGGCTGAGGGGGTTCGAAAACGGATGATGCGTGATAAACGAGTGCGCGCGCATACCACTTTTCCCATACGATGAACCGGGAACGATCCCAGGCTGTTTGGGAAGGTCTGAGTTCATATTTTGGTTGGGCGATAAGGGGCACAAACGTATGTAGTTTCAACCCGGAAAATGGGATCGTTCAGTCCGGGCGGGGGGGGGGGCAGACCCCAGAACCTTTCGAGACAAGGGGAATATATGGTGACCGATCTAAGTGGTGCAGTCTACACCTTAGGCGATGCTTAAGAAAACCGAAGTTTTCGGCCAGAGTCTCGATTATTCTTAGCGTTTCCATGTAAATCTTCAGGTTTTAGTGGAAACGTTGGGTTGTCATTCAAGTTCTGAGACTATGAATTTCTTAACCCATGATTTCTTAAGCATTTCGCAGGGTCTATGTTGCGCAATCTGTGCCGTGCGGTGTCTGTTGTGCAATTTGCGCTGTGCGGCCCGGGCGGCGGCGAGGCTGCGACGGGGCGGCGACGCCGGCCTCGGAGCCGCCAGACAGACCCGCGGGCCCTCCTTCTCCTCCTCCTCCTCCTCCTCCTCCTCCTCCGCCTCCTCCTCCCCCTCCTCCTCCTCCTCCTCCTCTCCTCCTCCTCCTCGTCCTCCTCCTCCTCCTCCTCCTCCTCCTCCTCCTCCAACGAGGCGGCGGTGGAGCGGCGACAGCGAAAACGGGTCCGCCAGACTGACCCGCATCCCCAGTTCGCTAGAAAATGCAAGTCAGAGCCCCACATCATCAGGGGTAACTCGGGTCAGGGATAACTCGGGTTCGTTTTTCGGGAATCCGAACCGAGTTATCCCGGACCCGAGTTACCCCGGATAACTCGGGCGTCCAGAGCCCCACATCATCAGGGGTAACTCGGGTCAGGGCTAACTCGGGTTCCTTTTTCGGGAATCCAAGCCCGAGTTACCCCGGACCCGAGTTACCCCGGATAAATCGGGTGCCCAAACAAGGGAGAAGCCCTAAGCGCAAGCTCCGTTTGGGGAGCATCCCGCACGGGCTCCACACACAAGGGCCGCCAGAAGCACCATCGTTCCTTCGGCGTCACCTTCAACATTCTTCTACTACGTGTGCGTCGCCCCCCCCAGGGGCGACGCGCGCACCGAGAAATCTTATAGTATATGCGTCGTGGCGGGCGCATTCTGGCCACACCGCTCGGGGAACGATCTACTACAATATGGGTATACTGCATGTTCGGGTCGGACGCGCGCCTCCAAGGAGGACATATAGTACTACTAATATGTCTCTGTGCGTCCCATTCCTGGAACATATCCTGAGCCAATCATATCACGATCGCCTCCCCGTCCCACTGGTAGGCCGCCCTGCGCGGTTGTCCAGATGCCGTGGGGCCGTCGGGGGGCTCTCTTGGGGCAGGGCGCGCTGTGCCCCAAGCAACTAAAAGGGCTGAGATCCATCGGAAGGACACGCCTTTGTCTCTCGCGTGTCTTTGGTGCTTCTCGCTCGCGAGGCCTCGCATAATGCCTCGTTGGGCGTGTCGTGGAGGCTTCCTGGAACCATTGAGAGATTCTCGGGTGGTTTTGGAGCCTTTGACAGCTCATCGGGCCGTCTATCGGTTGCCGGTGGCCTTTGGCCGCCTAGAGGCCGAAAGAGCGCCCAGAAGCAAAACGAGAGGGGGGGACTCTCGGACCCCGTTCGATGGGAGGGGGATACGTCGCCCTGGAACATGACAACAGTACAAGACAGGCAACAAGCTTTCCAACACGCTGCAGGGTGTTTACGGCACGGTGGCTGATGCATATGCACATCTACGTTTCTGAAGTTTGATGTCTCCCCCAATCACCGAGTTTCGCCCAAAATGTCGTGCCCGCTCAGAAGAAGGTGACAACCCTGGGATACACTCCAAGGGGGCTATTCGGACGCACCCCTATCGAGGATGGACGCCCCCCCCTACCGTATATCCCAGAGTTGGGCAACAGATATCTGGTCCATTCGAAAACACTACGAAGCCTGGGACAGGGGTCGACATACCCCCTTTTGTATTGTAGCCATCATGTGTTGATATTGGTACGTCTCTGTCCACTGTCCTCCTGCTCCTGCCGCTCCTCCTCCTCCTCCTGGTATCTCCTGCTGCTCCTGACCCTCGCCTCTTCTGCTCCTACTACCCCCCCTCCGCGTCTGCAGTCACGTTACTCCTCGTCCTCCTGCCCCCCTCCCAGTCCCCCTTACAGTCAACCCGCACAGTAAGCATGAGCACCTTCCCAAGGCTACCCCTGCATCCCTTCCCTTCGGCCCGTCCTTGGCCGCTTTTGCTGGCCGCGCCCCGCCTGCAAAGCGCCGACCTGGCCTCCAAAGGCCCCTTGGCATCCCTGCCGTGCGTCCTTCTGCTGCGGGTGGACTGCACCTCCGCCGCCCGAGATGGCGCCGGGAAGCGACCCCGCGGAGGAGCCCTCCACGGGCCCTCGGCGAGTGGCCCTTCTCCCTTCGGGGCCAGCGTGCGCGTCGCTCCGGGTGGCGTGCTCGCGCCACACTGGCTCCTCCACGGCCGTCCCGGCCCCCGCCGCGCCTGCTCGCCGTCTTCGCCCTCTGGCGCCCACGGCGCCGCCGGCTCCTGCGCCTGCTCTCCCCCTCCCTCGTCTCCCTCCCTCCCTCCCTCTTTCCCCCTCATTCCCTCCCTCCCTCATTCCCTCCCTCCTCATCTCCCTCCCTCCCTCCCCCTCTGCCTGACCTCCTCCCTCCTCCCTCCACCGCCCCCCACCGCCCCCCCGCGGGCGGTCCTCCTGCTGCCCCTCAGATCCCACGAGAGGTCGGTTTCTTCGCCGTCCGGCCGAGCGCCGCGCTGCTGCGCGCGGCGGAGCTGTGGGCGGAGAACCTGACCTTCAGCGGGCGGCCAGCGAGCGAACGAGGGCGGAGGGGGGAGAGACGGACGAGGAGGGATGAGGACGATGATGATGTGGATGAGGATGAGGATGAGGATGAAGGTGATGGTGATGGTTGTGGTGGTGGTGGTGATGAGAAATGATGCTGATGCTGATGCTGATGCTGATGCTGATGCTGATGCTGATTATGATGCTGATGCATGATGCTGATGCTCATGCTGCTGTTGATGGTGATGGTGATGATGTTGATGGTGATGGTGATGCTGGTGCTGATGGTGGTGATGAAGATGATGCTGAGGATGATGATGCTGATGATGTTGATGACCATGATGATGACCATGATGCTGCTGATGCTGATGCTGCTGCTGATGATGTGAATGACGACGATGATGGTGATGATGCTGCCGATCATGATGCTGCTGATGATGATGCTGATGATGATGCTGCTGCTGCTGATGATCATGATGATGCTGATGATGCTGATGATGATTATGATAATGGCGGTGATGATGATGATGATGATGATGATGATGATGATGATGATGATGATGATGATGATGCTGCTACTGCTGATGATGATGATGATGGCGGTCGTGGCGGTGGTGGCGATGGTGATGGTGACGGTGATGGTGATGTTGACGATGGTGATGGATAATATGGGAGCCGCCACCTGGTGGAAGCGGATGGGGGGAGGGGAAGCATGGAGATGAGGGGCTAAGAAGCGGGACGAAGGGAAGGAGGGTGGAAGGGGTGGGACAGGGGGGGGATACAGGGAGCGGGGGTGAGGAGGGAAGGGAGTGCCTCCCCCCCCCTGCTTCCTTCCCCCCTCCTCCCCTCCTCCTTCCTCCTCCCCTCCTCTCCTCCTTCCTCCTCCTCCTCCTCCTCCTCCTCCGCCCACCTCCTCCTCCTCCTCCTCCTCCTCCTCCTCCCCTCCTCCTCCTCCCCCTCCTGCTCCTCCTCCTTCTCCTCCTCCTCCTCTCGAGGGTGCGCGGCGATGCCGCCCCCCGCGCTCGAAGCCCGCACACCCCCTCCCCGGCACCAGGGAGACCGGCTGGGGCGGCCTGGGCTTCCTGCCCTCGCTGGACAAGTTCGTGGGGGCCGAGTGCGGCCAAGGAGGGGGCCGGATCATAAGCCTCCCATGATGGGCCAATTTTCCCCACCATTACCACAGGTAAGAGGGGGGAGAAGGGAGAACGGGGAGGTCCTCCTCCTCCTCCGCCTCCTCCTCCTCTTTCTCCTCCTCCCTCTCCTACTTTATGGTAGTAGTGGTGGAAATCGGCCCATCAACCTAGATGGGTTCGGAGTAGATGAAATCGGAGGATCGCGCCGCAACGCCGATGCAGCGGCGATGCATCGACGATGCGGCTTGACGCGGAGCCCGAGTTTCTCAGCGCTGACGTCGCCGACGCACCGCCGACGTCGCCAGTGCATCGCTGATGTATCGGCGGTGCGGCGCGATCCTCTCATCTACTCCAGCCACATCTAGGAGGCCTCTGGATAGGGTTCGGGGCTTAAGAGACGGGGGTCAATACAAACGGGGTCAGTCAGAGCGTGGGATCTTGCAGGAACTCTGCAGGGCCAAGGGTGCACTGACCCGGGCTTGGGCGCAGGATCCTGCAGGATCCTGCAGGATCTTGCAGGATGCTGGACGGCCCGACTGACCCGGGTCTAGACCCCGAGGGGTTTTCGAATGTTTCCGTCGGTTCTCGGCGGTTTCCCAGCCTCGAGATGCCTTCCAGCAGCTGCGCCTCGTTACGCTGCATCTTCGGGGGACCTCGCCTGTCCCCCAAATAGTGTCTTTTCTTGTGCCCGGCGCGGGCTCGATGCGAACTCGACGCGGATTCGGCGTGGCTTCGGCGCCGATTCGACGCGGATTCGACACGGATCCGACGAGTCCGACAGGGATTCGCCACGGATTCGACGCGGATAGGGCCGCGACGGGACGGACGAGGCCCCCCGAGAATGCAGCAGAAGCTTCGGTGAGGGCGTTCTGGGGGTGCTGGAGTAGGTCCACACGGCAGCCAGAGAGCCGAGTGTTGGTCTGCAAAAATCCAGACGATGAGTATCGTAGGGGGGGGATAGGATCGGTGGGGGCTTAGCATCGCTCGGACGTGTGCATTTTTCCTTCGGCGAGGGCCATCGAGGAGCATCCTTGATCATTTGGCAAAGCAACCACGCACGAAACCGACAAAAACAGGGAATGGACGTCCGAGCGATGGCCAGGGGGGTGCATCGACCCCCAATCGTCCATTGATCGCCGATAGGATCTGATAGCCCCACCCCGCCCAGGAACTTGGGGATTCGCTGTCGGGGGCCTATCGCCGATCTGTCGGCGATGCATCTTCGATTCCAGGTCGATGTTCCATTCCTACGCCAGTCATTCCCTACCGTTACCCCTCAAAGGAAGGCTCGAGGGTCGAGACCAGATCTCCATGGCGGGATTTCCTCGACTTCGGCCCTTGGGGGCATTTTCCGGGCACCAGGATTATTCAGAATGGACCCGGGACGAATATCGACCCTCCGGAGATGCGGTCGGGACCTTCTCGGACGGGGCTATATAGGACGAGGAGAATCCGTTCCGGAGCGTTCCGGAACGCCCTCAGGTTCCGGAACGCTGTGAGAAGGCCGCGGCGCCCGATGACGTCTTCCAGAACCGCTCGACTTCCGGGATTCTCGATTGATATCCTCGCCCGAGCCTTGGCATCGCTCGGACGTGTGCATTTTTCCTTCGGCGAGGACCATCGAGGAGCATCCTTGATCATTTGGCGAAAAAACCACGCACGAAACCGAGAGAAGCACTGGGAATGGACGTCCGAGCGATGGCCAGGAGCTCGTCCTCGCCCTGGCATCGTCTTCCCTCCCCGGGCCGCGCAGGGAGCTCTCCCCGCGGCGGATGTCGGGGCCCTCTACAGGGCGTCTGCCGCTCTCCCTCGGCAGGGGGTCCGCCTCGCCGCCGCGGCAGGCTGGGCCCTCCCCTCGATTCGGCACGAACGAACTGGGCACGGAAAGCAGTACACCTTAGGCGATGCTTAAGAAAACTTAAGTTTTCGGCCAGAGTCTCGATTATTCTTAATGTTCCAATGTAAATCTCAAGATTTTGATAGAAATCCTGGGTTTTTATTCCAGTTCTGAGACTCTGAATTTCTTAACCCATGATTTCTTGAGCATTTCGCAGGGTGTACCCCGAAGTAGTCAGAGCATCGCCCCCGCACTTTTTTCTTGAGCCTTCCCCCCCCCGTGGAGGGACACGCCCGACGGAAGACGTGCTTCCGACTGCCGGGCCTCCCGCCGCCGCGCGCGCCGCCGTCGGAGGCCGCCGGGGGCCTCTCCACGGGCACCGCCGGGGGCCTCCACGGTGAGAGCTGGGTACAGTGCCCAGCAGCAGCTCTCCCTAAGGGCTTGTCGACTTTTCGCCGATCGACTTGTGGGGAGCGAGCCAGAAAAATTCAGGTAAATGCAGATAAATCGAGGTAAATGCAGAGAAATCCAGGCAAATCGAAACAAATCCGGGTAAATCCAAAGATCATGGGTTAAGAAATTCATGGTCTCAGAAATTGAATAAAACCCAGAACTTCTATCAACACATCTTGGGATTTACATTGAAAAGTCAAGAATAATCGAGACTTTGGACGAAAACTTAGGTTTTCTTAAGCATCGCCTAAGGTGTACAGTGCCCAGCAGCAGCTCCTGTCCATTTTGAACCGGACTCGCTGTCGGTGTCGCCGCGGCCTGTGCCCACTTGGGCCAGAAGGCCGCCTGCCCAACAGCGGCCGCGGTTGGTTTGGGGCAGCATTTGTTGTCGGGCATTGGACGAGATTTGGGACGCCCATTTCGGATTGGGACGGCCCAAGTCCGAGATTGGTCGCTTGGGCCAGAAGGTCGCCTGCCCAACAGCGTCGCATTGAACCCATTTTTCCGTACCCATTTCGGGCGTCCACATCGATGCTCCCTGCTGCGGCACCCTGGCGTCGCGGGCGGTTCTGCCCCGCTTCGGGCCCCCGGGGCCCTCACGGCTCGGTCCGGCTCGACACGTGCTGCAGAACAGCGGGCCCATCGGGCGGGGCCAGGACGAGGATACGACTATCGACCCTCCGGAGATGGGGTCGGGACCTCCTCGGACGGGGCTAGGACGAGGATAATCCGTTCCGGAGCGTTCCAGAAGGCCCTCAGAGCGTTCCAGAACCCTTCCGAGAAGACCGCCGCGCCCGGGACATCCTCCAGAGCCGCCGGATCTCGAAGATGTCTGACCTGTCCTCTCCCGGTTTGATCCTCGTCCGGGCTTCGTTTGAATCCTGACCCGTCTCTCGAGGCCCTCGTCGCCACCGCCCCGAAATTTTGGTCAGAACGCACCCCAGGAGTGGTCGGGGAGTAGCGGTATCGGTATTTTTTGGCTTCCCCAGGATCGCCGATGCCAGGTCGATGCTTCCCCCCCTTGAGCCGGTCCCCCCCGAATGTTCCCCCTCGATGGCGCCCTGGTAGCTACAGCTGGGCGACACGGCTCGAATGAGTCTCGTTTCACCGTTCCCTACCCCCATCCCTATCCTTGTGGAAGTCGATTAATGGAGAGGAAGCATGCTGCCAAATAATTTCCAAACGTCTAAGAGATGTTTCAAACATGTTGTAAACATGTTAAGAACATGTTTGTTTTTTTCCCAGAACATGTTTTACACATTTTAAACACATATGTAATTCAATGATCGGATTGTTAGAGTGTCCATTGTCATGGCATCCACAGCCCTATCCCCTATCAAGACCCCCACCATCTCGGCACCCCAGCTGGGGACATCTCCCTCGAATCCCGAAGGAAACGGCCTGTATCCCCATCTAGGGGTGCAAGTCGGCCAGTGGGGCCCATCCCACGTTCATGGGGACAGGGGTCGGTTCAATGTCAGGAGGGAAAAAAACACACAGACACAATTAATCCTCGATTCCCAGGAAAATATGGAGAAATATGGGAATTGGGGGGGGAAGACAAAAACCCAGAAAATATGAGAAAATATGGGGACTATTTTTATTTGTGTGTATTTATTTGTGTGTCCTGGGGCCCCTTCACAATGATGCTCTTGGAGCAAGTGGCCAGGACTCCGAGGGGGGCCCCGGGCTCCCCTCTGAGAGCGGACTTCGGTCGGGTGCGGGGGGGGGGTGCCGCGGCCTCTCATCGGGTGCCCATCGCCGATCGATGGGCGGCGTGTCGTGCCGGCGCTCCGACGCCCCGCCGCGGGCCAGCGAGGCTGAGCGCCGCCGGTGCCAAAAGTCGGCCAGTGTGGAAGGCTCCGGCGATCAGAACGCCGCCCACCGCTGTTTTAAGGCTGAGCGGTCCACGCGGCGTCGGAAGCCGACACCGGGGTCGTCACGGCACGACCCTGCCGCCGCCGACGCGAGCTCAACGCCTCCCCCCCTCGAGCTAGCCCCCGCCGTCGGTTCCTCTCCTGGGGGGCCACGTGCGAGCCCTGCCCCGACCCCCCGCGATTTCTGCGGGGGAGGGTGGGCTTCACTCCCTTCGGGAGCTCCCGAGCGACGTGAGCCCCACCCTCCCCCTGAGAGATCGTGGGGGGTAGGGGTCTGGGGCTCGCGTGTGGCCCCCTACCTCCTCTGCCGCCTGCCGCTGCCGGCTGCCCGGGAGGCTATTTCCACGCGCTCTTCTACAAGCAGGGCGCCCCGTCCGTGCGCCGTGCCTTCCGGGCCGCGGGCGTGGAGGCGGCGCGCCTCCCTCCCTTGGCTCGGAGGAGCGAGGAGTCTCTGGCCCCGCCTTGGCTTTGGGCAGGGCGGGGCTGGGCAGGCTGGGCGGACGGGGCGGGGGGGGGGATAATCAGATGATGAAAAGCTACCCATACCTTCACCCTGGGGCCGTTTTCCCCTTTGGGAGCCTCCTGGTTGGAGGAGGAGGAGGAGGAGGAGGAGGAGGAGGAAGAGGAGGAGGAGGAGGAGGAGGAGGAGGAGGAGGAGACGGAGGCGGAGGCGGAGGCGGAGGATTTTTTTTGGGCACTTTGGCTCCCGCTGCATGCTTAAAGCACACTGTAAGTGTCTGGAAGTAAGGTGACCCCTTTCGCTTTAGGATGGAGTCCCTTACAAATCTTGTTCCAAGCGTCAGAGTTGTAAGCCGAAACTTTCTGGCCTGGACAAGTCTTGTTGAGAGCTGCTAGGCGGGCTCCACTAGTGTATCTCTGGCACACAGTACAAACGACAACAAACGACCCGTTCGAACAATCCAGGAGGATACACTTGTGGTTTAAAGCTCTAAGCCGCCGAACATCCACTTTCAACGAATCAGAACAGTGGCCAGGGGCAGGCTCTTTGTCAGCGGCGTTGCGCGACGTCCTGAGGCACCCTTGACAACTCCAAAAACGTTGGTCCCCTCCAGGCGGCCCCAGCCACTCCCACCGATGGGGCGAAACAGGAGTGCGAGGGGCAGGAGTAGGCGCAGACCAAGATGCACGGGAGAGGTCCGTGCGCGGCCAGAGTGGCAGAAGCGCTGCGCACAGTTTGACCGCCATTAGAGCCGAATTCACTAGAGCTGAGCATTCGTTGGCTACCTCCTCCGACGGCGCCTGATGGGAGTCTGCCCCCAACCTGGCGGCCCTGTCGGCGAAGTCGTTCCCGATCCTTCGAAACCGCTCATCGTCGTCGATCTCGGGATCATCGATGGGAAGGTGTGCGGACACTTTCTCACATCCAAGCGTCCATTTTCCCCCCAGAGAACGACCCTGCGTCACAAGCCCCGAATATGGACGCTTGGGAGAAAGCTGCTCATGTCGGGCCATGCCGTGCATGGAAACTACATTTCCCTACGGTTGCGAAGTTCTCCCTGGGAGACCGGTGGCTGGCGGTCTCCCAGGGGAAGCCGGCCTTGAAGCCAACTTCCTGGGAGACCGGAACTTTCCTGGGAGACCGGAGTTTTCCTGGGAGACCGGAGATTTTGAGCCAAAATGGCTATATATACGCAAGAAGGAAGGAGGAGGAGGAGGAGGAGGAGGAGGAGGAGGAGGAGGAGGAGGAGGAGGAGAGGAGACGAGGAGGAGGAGGAGGAGGAGGGGAGGAGGAGGATCAGAGAGGAGGGGAGGAGGAGGCGAGGAGGAGGAAGGAGGGAGGAGGAGGAGGGAGAGGAGGAGGAGGAGGAGGAGGAGGAGAGAGAAGAATGACGAGGATGAGGAGGACGAGGAGGAGGAGGACGAGGACGGGGATCCTCGAGGAGGTGCAGGAGGAGGGGGAGGAGAGAGAGAGGAGACGGAGAAGGAGGAGGGAGGAGGAGCGGAAGCGTTTTTTGTATGTATGTATGTATGTATGTATGTATGTATGCATGCATGCATGCATGCATGCATGTATGTATGATGTATATGTATATGTATTGTATATGTTTATGTATGTGTATTTGTATTTATATATATATATATATGTGTATGTATGTATATGTGTGTGTATGTATGTATGTATGTATGTATGTATGTATGTATGTATGTATGCATGCATGCATGTATGTATGTATGTATGTATGTATGTATGTATGTATGTATACATGCATGTATGTATGTATGTATGAATGTATGCATGTATGTATGTATGTATGTATGTATGTATGTATGTATGTATGTATGTATGTATACATGCATGTATGTATGTATGTATGAATGTATGCATGTATGTATGTATGTATGTATGTATGTATGTGTGTATGTATGTATGTATGTATGCATACATGCATGCATGCATGCATGCATGTCTGTATTTATGTATGTATGTATGTATGTATATGTAGGTATATATATAGACACATACATGTATATATATATATATATATATATATATATGTTGAAACACCTCATTATAAGGAGGAGGACGAGGAAGAGGAAGAGGAAGGAGGAGGAGGAGGAGGAGGAAAGCTGCAGCAGGGAGAAAGAGGAAGAAGACCCCCTTGGCGCCGTCGCGGCGGCGGCGTCGGCAGGCGACGGCGGCGGAGGCGGAAGGAGGAGGAGGAGCAGCAGCAGCAGCAACAGCAGGAGGAGGAGGAGGAAAAGTAGCCGAGGAGGAACAGGCAGAGCAGGAGGAGGAGGAGGAGGAGGAGGCACGATTGCCCACGACAACAGACGACGCCAGCCGCGGCGCCGCGGTTCTCGTCGTGCGCCGCCACGCGCAGACCACTAATCACCAGCATTCGACGGCTTCAGGCCCGAAAGCAGGGCCGCCATCACCAAACCTAATTGATTCGAAGCCGTGTCATCGCTCAGGAGCCTCATTTCGCTCTCCTTCTCCACGCGTGTGCGAACGTTCAAATCATAGCCCATCAAACTGCACCGCTCCTCTGGAGTCAGAAACCTGTCGTAGTTGTGTCCTCGGGGTTGAATGCCAAGGAGCCACAAGTTCGGCATGTCGTGGCTTATCTCGACCGTGTCGTCGAAGTCAAACTGGGAAGCAGAGAATGACGAGGAGGATGAGGAGGAGAAGGAGGAGGAGGACGAGGAGGAGGAGGAGGAGGAGGAGGAGAAGAAGGAGGAGGAGGAGGAGGAGGGGGAAGAGGGGGAGGAGGAGAAGGAGGAGGAGGAGGAGGAGGAGGAAGAGGGGAGGCCCCCCCCCCCGCCGCAGCGAAGACGGCCGCTGGGCCGCTCCTCCTTCCTCCTCCTCCTCCTCCTCCTCCTCCTCCTCCTCCTCTTCGTTCCTCCTCTTCCTCCTCCTCCTCTTCCTTCTCCTCCTCTTCCATCTCGCCGTGCTCTCCCCATGCCTCGGTCAGTTCCCCAGGCGCGCGGTCCAGGTCGAACACGCACACCGTGTCGGGGGGGATCCTCTCTTTGACGGTCTCCAGGGCGGCCTTGTACATCTGCAGGTTCTTCTCCTTTCGGAGGGTTTCCCTCTTTCGAGGGAACGCGCGATGAGGTTGCGATTAAGTTTCGATGAGGTTTCGATGAGGCTGCGACGTCGCAGCCTCGAAACCTCATCGAATCCCGATCGCAACTTCATCTCTCGTGCGTTCCCCCCTGTGGGCCCCTTGAGGCCTGGAACTCCGTGAGCTCTTGCCGACGGGGGTTCATCCAGTGTGGAGCTTCGCTCTCGTTCAGGAACTCACGCATGCGAGGTTTCTCGATCGTGACCTCGCTCGCCCTGGTGAGGGGCCCCTGCGTCTCGAAGAACTCGTCGCATCGCCCGCATACGTACAGCCTCGGCAGGAGGGGGCCGAGGAGGAAGAGGAGGAAGGGGGCTGGGAGAAAGGACATCGGAGAAGGCGACGAGGAGGATATGTTTGATTGCAAGCCTCTGCCGCCGTAGCGGTAGCCCACACTGAGCAGCGCTCACTTTGTCGCACCACAGAGACCAGCCACCTGCAACGTTGTCTGTCAGCCACCGCATGATCTCCTCGAGAGGGGTATCGGAGTCATCTTGAAACTCGCACAGCTCTGGTTTGAGCTCGATCACGAAAGCGCAGAAATTTGAAATCTTTTTTGTTGCGAACTTGATGTTGGCCAAGACCATACAGAGTGCACAGCAGTGCGGGTCGTCCCAATCGATTGTTCCTGCAGAGTCAGGGCATGGCGGGGTGCAGATTGCGACGTCGATGTCGTGAAGCTGGTCGGGATGGTAACTGCAGATGTTCCCACTTGTGGGGCCTATGAAGACACCATCTGAACTGCCGTGTTCGAATATCACCTGGTTCTCAACATGTTTATCAATATCGAATGACATCGCTTCCACTTCCATGTTAAGTTTCTTGAGTACCATCAGCCCAGTGCACAAACCACAGCATGGCAGCCAGACCTTCAGGATCTCGCCTCTGGATTCTGGCTTGAGAATGTCCATTGCAGCCGTCTCCCAATCATCCTCTACTGGGGTAGCTGGTACCCTACGGCGTGGCGGTGCCATGTCCGTTGCCAGGCTCGAGCCAGTGCGCTCTTACAGGAGGAGCCCCTGGACATGTCACTGGCCTCAATGCGGGCCTGGTTTACTGTGCGTTCGGTTTGCATTGGAGGTCGGGGGAGGTGAGGGGTGGGAGGAAGAAAGAAAGAGGAGAAGGGGGAGGAGAAGGAGGAAGAGGGGACGAATAAGGAGGAGAAGGATGAGGAGGAGGGTAACGAGATGAGAACGAGGACGCCCCCGATTTTCATCAACATGCCCAGGCAGAGTTCGGTTCAACGTAAGGCAGCAAACGAACTCTGGTGAAAATACCATGCTCCCACCTTCCATGGGATGCTGCCGAACCTATGCCAGCTAAAACGCGGTTAAGCCCCTCGTCCAGGAAACAATGGAAAAAAACGAGGATTCCCTGTTCTCTTCACATCCAGTGTGAGATGTATAAACAAGTGAGCCTTAGGCTTCAGGGCTGAATCGTCGACCACCTTCATCATATTGATAAAACGAACTGCGCATTCCAGCAAGCGGTGTCGGCGATCAGGCTGTATAACCCTTGGGGAATTCCTCACAATAGTAAGCCACTCCTGCAATGCAGCGCCTGCCACGGAAAGTTCTTCACTAAATGGGAATCTCTCAGCAAACCGATCGCACAGAGAAAACGCATACGGTAATAACGAGCCAGCTTCGGCAGCTTTTAGCTTTACCTCCCGAGACCAATCGGAGCCCATCATTTTTGGCGTGAGTTTCCGGAGCTGGTTTTCACGAGGAATCTTTGCAACATCTTTGTACCACCGCTGAATGTCCAGTTCAATGCAACGAATGCTCATTTCAATCACAGCAGCTCTGGGGCCCGAAACGTTCCAAACCTCACCATCAATAGTATTCCACAGCACACACGATAAGAATCGCAAAACTACGCCAAGGTAAACTGTGTGGAGGGCATCGATTTTCAGAACTCGTTCTGGGCTGCACCCTTGCATTTCGAACAATGGATTTCTTTTGAGGACGGCGTCCAATCTACGCTTGGAAGAGCCAGCAACTTCGAAACGCTCCCTCCAGAACACAATCTCGATCGGCAAAGCAGCCGTGCTGAACTGTGCGACGTCAGCTAGGGTGTCTGACGGTTCTAACCTGTCCCCCTTGCGTAAACCCATATCATCGATGTCGTTGTGCAGGATCATTCCCGCGGCTTGTCCACGCTTATCGGAATCGAGCCCACCAAAATGTATAACCCTGTCTCTTTTTCCTGGTGTGTCAACAAGAACCCGTATCTCGCATTTTTTGCATTCAGAATCATAGTAGTCATCACCCAAACATCCCCATGTGTGCCCGTGCGGCGACACGTCGTCTAAATCAAAGCCGCTCGCTTCCAAGATAGAATCACTAGGCGTGTTTCGGTGTTCCCGTGTAGTAGTAGTAGTAGTAGTAGTAGTAGTAGTAATCGTATTCGTGATACTAGCAGTAGCAGTAGCAGTAGTAGTAGTAGTAGTAGTAGTAGTAGTAGCAGTAGTAGCAGTAGTAGTCGTAGTAGTAGCAGTAGTAGCAGTAGCAGTAGCAGTAGTAGTAGTAGTAGTAGTAGTAGTAGTAGTAGTAGTAGTAGTGGTAGTCGTAGTAGTAGTAGTAGTAGTAGTAGTAGTAGTAGTAGTAATGGTAGTAGTAGCAGTAGTAACGTCCCACCCTTTCCCCCACCCCCTGCGGGCTATCGGAGTTGCGCCAGCTTGAGAAAAGCGATGCTCTGTTGGATAAACAAAACATACAAGGCCTGTTGATTGATTGCCAAGTCGTTAGCCCGAAGGTTGCACAGTGCTCGCTCCAATCACAGCGAACATCTATCACAACATATCTTGCTTTCATTCGCATAGGCATGTCAGCGTAAGAACTGCCGTCTGGCCACTTCGAGCGGTCCCATCGTTCCTGTGGCCTCAAACCATGGGCTGCTCCTTCCAAAGACCACTTCAGAAAACCGAAGAACGGCCTGAGAGAACACCATCCTCGACACCCGCAGTGACACAACTGTGATTTTTTAAATGCCCCAATGAAATGACGACGCCCAGAACAAAGGTTATGTATGGTAAAATTGGTTAGACTGTCTTGGGAACCAGGGGATATTGACTTTGTGTACCGTACTCCATCGGCATACAAGGCGACGGGGTAGCATGGACGTGGGTCGTGTGGAATATGCCTCAGGGGATGCTCCTGAAAATCTGTTTGCCAAGTTTCAGCCTCCAAATACTTCGGCATATCACCATCTGTGTCGTTTTCGACTTCGGAATCTAGACATTCATGTGGAGGGGCAAACGCAATAGATTGCTCCTGTGGGAACGCTTACATATGTTGGTGTGTGTCCTCCTCCTCCCTCCATCTTCATCTTCCAATCCTTCGACCCCTCTCTCCTACCCTCGTAGTGTCTTCCTATCTAGTGGAATTCTTAGGCCCTACTCAATCCTGCCGCATGCTATCGACGAACAACGGCAGCTTGAGGTCAACCAATTCTACATCAGAGTTCTGGGGCAGAACGCGGTCCAGATGTTGCTGAAATGATCCCGATTGATTCTCTGGATTGAAAGCGAGTTTCTTCAAACCAAGTCCCTGGGCCCCTGCTCGAATAGCATGCCATGCAATCGTGCAAAGTGACCTTGCACTCAAATCACCATGTGCATATTGCATAAGAAGGAACTCTTCCAGCTCATCACCGTGTTGCTCTTGTTCGTAGGTGCCAGTCTCTGTCGGATTCCGCCTCTCCCACGAAGCAGTGCTGGCTCCCCCCAGCTCCCAGCTATGGATCCGAACATGGTCTTCTCGGTAGCGTTTTTTCGAGGTCATAAAATCGCTCGAGCACTCATGGCTGGACGGATCGAACAAATAAAGGTTGTCACGAGGTTGAAACCTCTCCCGCAATCAGTTCTAAACTGTTTCAAAACGATACACCGATCACAGGTTCTGGCGAAACGGACCCAGACCAGTTAAACACCTGTCGGGAACCAGGCAAAACGCGCCGAAAACCGGACAAACCGCCTCAAAACCGGACAAGCACGCAAAAAACCGGCCCACAACTAGGCAACATTCACAACTCCGTCAAATAAATAGGAGAAATCCGGCCTCAACGCAACCTCATCGCAACCTCATCGCAACCTCATCGCAACCTCATCGCAACCTCATCGCAGCCTCATCGGGATGAACATCATCGCATCCTCATCGCATCCTCATCACATGTGCGATGAGGTTGCGATGAGGTTGCGATGAGGCCTCATCGCATCCTCATCGCATCCTCATCGATACTGTGATGAGGTTGCGATGAGGCCTCATCGCATCCTCATCGGTTCCTCATCGCATCCTCATCGTATCATCATCGCACGTGTAATGAGGCTGCGACGAGGGTACGCTGAGGTTGGATCAAGGCGTATCAGTAGCTCTGTGTGGTGTATTTGTCATAAGTGTGCGCCCTCTGGGGGCACGCGTTTCAATATTCGATTCAATATTCTCGAAAACACCAGGAATCTTCAGAATCTGAAGTCCAAAAATTGAAACCACATGAACTCTCGTTACACCACATCCTTTCAACCCCCATCGCAAGCTCGCTTGCGTCACGAAATATGTAAGTTCGCCAGCCCCCTGCATCAGAAACCTGTTGCTGCCGACGAACGTGTAGCTCTGCTCGTAGTGCCCCAAGCTCAGGACTGCATCAGCTCCTTCATCTTGCGAATGCGGAGCACCTGGGTGGCGACGTCATCCAAGTTCCCCTTGTGGCTGTCGACGCAGTGCTGGAAATCGACCTCGCAGGTCTCGAACATCTTGATGTACTCCTTCATGCCGAAGAGAATGACCTTCTGCAGCACCTCGTCATCGTCGATGATCTGCTGGGCGTGGCTGAAAGACTTGCGCAAGCTATCTCCGAACTCTGCATTCGCAGCCCACGTCCACTCATCGTGCTTCTTGTCGATCTTGGTGATGATGTTCCTGGCGGACGTGAGGCTGTTCATGTCCTCGCCCAGGAGCTCCTCCATCTGCTTGTAGATGCTCTTCTCCGTTGCGTTCTGGTTGCGCTTGCCCTGCTTGGTGTCCCTGCCCTTGCCCTTGCTGCCCTTGGGGTTGCTCTTGCCGCCCTTGGTGTTGCCCTGCTTGCCCTTGCCGCCCTTGGTGGTGCCCTTGCATGGCTGCTTCAGGTGATCGCTGCTGCTGCCGCTGCAACCAGCAGCGCGTGGTACTGGTGCATGTTCTGTCGGCGGTGGCGTCACTGGTGCTGCAACCCTTCCTTTGCTTGGCGGCGTCACCTCTTCCTGCGGCTCCTCGATCCTGGCTCGCTGTTGCGGCGGCTCCTCTGCTGGTTCCTCGCGGTCGCGATCGCGACGGTTGCAACCTCCTCTGTTGAACTCCTCTGTGTGGGTGTCCCAGTTCGTGATCTGCTCCTGGCGGTCTTCCACCATCATGTAGCGGAATAGCAGTCGTCCACTTTGTTGCGAGACTTGCACCCGCGGAGGTCCGCGCCTGATGCAATGCTCGGCGATGCGCATGCAGCCCTTGATCACTGATGGGTAGCGTCCACCTTCCTTCTGGATCATCGTGTCGATGTTGATGAGCGGATACTTTTTGCTGGCTGTCTCCTGGTATCTGTCTACTTTCTGCCTCCACTTCTGAAGGATCTGGTACTGCTCCTCGGCCCACTCTCTGCGCCACTCAGCTTTCTTTGATGGTGCCAACTTGTCGTAGGCATTGCGTTTATCCTCTGCCCAGTGCTTCTTCATATACCTCGAAAACCTGCTCCCCGCTGTGCCATTAGCTGGAAAGTGAAAGCCGTTGGTCGATAACCAATCAAGCAGGTCGTCGCGTGGCCAATCAGGAGGCTTCCCGACGTCGGTGGTCTCATCAAACTCCTCGGTTGTCTGGCCGATGCCCTCGAACAATTTCACCAGCTCCTCGGGCCAGGAAAAAAACGACGAGAGAATGACGACATGAGAGGGGGAGGAGGATGAGGAGGAGGAGGAGGAGGATGAGGAGGAGGAGGAAGGGGACGAAGAGGGGGACGAGGGAACGGTGGAGGAGCGGAGAACTACGAATCTTCACGAGCAGGATGAGAAGGATGAGAAGGACTAAACAGAGTTGGGGGAGTCAGAGTGTGAGCAGGGAATGCCGGCGCGGAGGGGGATGAGGAAGAGGAGGAAGATAACGAGAGAGAGAGAGAGAGAGCGAGAACGTGAGAGAGAGAGCGAGAACGTGAGAGAGAGAGAGAGAGAGAAGGCGAGGAGGAGGAGGAAGAGGAGTACAAGTGAGAAACGAGAAGGAGAAATATGCGGATGAGCAGCAGCAGCAGCAGCGACATCAATCCTGCTCGAGATCTCGATCGATATTGGTTCCAGCACCAGCTGCTGTCGCGAGGCCCTCGGTCTCCTTGCGAAACACCGAGATCAGCGGGTTGACCGAGGAGAAGGAGGAGGATAAGGAGGATGACCAGGAATGAATGAGAGCGAAGGATCGAGGGCCTCATGCTCGGCTGCGGGCTTGGGCTCGGGCTCGGCGGGATCGTCTTGGGCAGCGGGGATCTCCTCGCCAGCGGCGGCGCCCTTGGCCTCGGGCGCGGGGGTCTCTATCATGGCCTCGGGCACGGGGGTCTCTATCATGGCCTCGGGCACGGGGGTCTCCTCCTTGGCCTCGGGCACGGGGGTCTCCTCCTTGGCCTCGGGCACGGTGGACTCGAGGGGCCTGCGCGCCGCGGCAAGCTCGGCGCACTCCCCCGCGAGAACCTCGGCGTCGTCGTCGGGCACAGTGACTGCCTATGGATGTCTCTGGAGACGAGTTCCCCCATCGGCGTCGAAGTCTGGGCCATTCCCAAATGTGGGGATCGCCCGCCTTCGACTGGTCTTACAGGAGGGGGCTGATTATATGTAAGCGCCTCGCTATCGGCGGCGTCATCTGCCCCCGCGTGGCACCCCGTGCGGCCGCCGACGATGGCGTTGTACTAGGAAAGGAAATACACACATAGGTTGTATTGCCTCTCCCACCCCCTCGCGGGGGGGGGAGAGGGGGGAGGTGCTGCCCCTCGAGGGTTTCAGAGGACCCACCAGGTCCTGCAGCCCGAGATGTTTTTCCAGCTGGATCATTTTCTCCGCCAGCTTCATCGGCCCGCGGCGGCCGACGGGAGTCCGAGGGCAAGGGGTCCCAGCTAGCTCGAGTAGAAATACATTGCGGAATTTATTTGGTAGCATTGGCATTTATTCGGGTGGTTCCTGTGGCACGTTTCTAGGCATATGATGATTTCAAGGTTTTTGGTCGGCCGATGGCGGGAACAGACGTCTCGGAACTGGAATCCTAGTCCATCCAGCTATCGGGGGGGGGCTGGATGCAGCGGCGCTGCACGGGCGGCGAAAACGAACGACCAGTGCTCGGTGGCGTGGTCGTCCCGCCCTCAGGAGTCTTGTTGTCGAGCACCATGGTCTCCTCCAGAGAGGAGGAGGAGGGAGATCTATTGGAATTCGGATGTGTTTTCTGTAAAACATCTCCGAATTCAAAGGAGGAGAAAGAGGGGGAGGAGGAGGAGGAGGAGGAGGAGGAGGAGGAGGAGAAAGAGGAGGATGAGGAAACGGAAGGAGGAGGAGGAGGAGGAGGAGGAGGAGGAGGAGGAGGAGGAGGAGGAGGAGGAGGAGGAGTTCCTAGGAGGTCTCAGTCCTCCGCGTCCTGCCACTCGAGGTTCCTCCTCCTCCTCCTCCTCCTCCTCCTCTTCCCTCTCCTCATCCTCCTCTCCCTCCCTCCTCCTCTGCTCCTCATCCTCCTCTTTCTCATCTTATCTGCCTCCTCATTCTCGGCTCAAGTATCGGTCCTTCTGGATCGCGATCTTGTGGACTGGCATACCTGCTGACGCCTCAGGCTCTGGCTCATCAGCAGCAGGCTCTGGTTCGTCAGCAGCAGGCTCTGGTTCGTCAGCAGCAGCAGCAGGCCGCTTGCAAGCTGCTGATGGCTTCTTGCTCGGGCCATCAGGTGGTGTAGCAGCTGCTGGCCGCTTGAGAACCGGCGGCGCACGGTCATCATCATCATCATCACGTGGACGCGCGACTGCGGTCTTCAAGAAGTTGGCCTTGATCATCTTCAGCTGCGCATCGTCCTCAGCATCGACTATGCCGTTCTCCAGCGGTGTCCCCATGTGCTCTATCATCCATTGCTTGCAGAGCTCGGCGTTGTCGAAGAACTTGGCGTTGATCTGGATGACGTGGGTGCCCTCGATGCTCAGCGTGCAGAGGTGGTCTCTGGGTTTGCCTTTCGGCGTGTCCCAGCGGAACTTGATCTGCAACTGCAAGCCCTGCGGGGTCTCGGAACTCCAGCTCGACGGGTGCGACAAGCCTGCAGCTTTGGCCTTAGCTTTCGGCGTTGGGGCTGGCGTTGGCGCTGGCGTTGGTGCTGGTGCGTCGGGTGCGTCGGCGTGTAACTGATCCCACTTCTGAACGTGACAGTGCGCGCACGCGTGCTCGGTGCCGTCAGCCCACACCCCAATCATACTGTGGAACGGCTTGGCGTTCGGAGGCTTCTTCATGTGGCTGGCCATCTCGACAGCTCCTCTCTCGCCTTTGGTGCGGTAAGCCATCCTGAGCTCGCCGTCCCACGCGTAGATGTAGTCATCGTCGTCGGCCGAGCTCGCACGACGCGCGGGCTGATCGCACGCGCGTTGCGACGCTGCGGCCGACAAGCTATCCTGCGAATCCTCATCGATGGCCGTGGCATCCAAGGAGGCCTTGTCCTCGGGCGAGAGGCGATTGAAGCCCAAGTTCGCGAACCAAGAGGCCCACGTTCTGCGCCTGGCGATCCTCCTCCTCCTCCTTCTTCTCCTCTCCTCTCCTCTCCTCCTCCTCCTCCTCCTCCTCCTCCTCATCATCATCATCATCATCATCATCATCACCATCATTATCATCAACATCATCATCATGATCATCATCATCATCGTCACCATCATCATCGTCATCATCATCATCATCATCATCATCACCATCATCATCATCATCTTCTCTTCCTCATTCTTCTCCTCCTAGCCTTCTCCTCCTCCACCTCTTCCTTCCTTCCTTCCTTCCTTCCTCCTCCTCTTCCTCCTTCTCCTCCTCCTCCTCTTCCTCCTCCTCCTCCTCCTCCTCCCTTATCGCCACTTCTCTCTGCGAATGTGGTGGCCGACCGCGAAGATGCGAAGCATCATCGTGTCCACCCAGTCGTCGAGCTCCGCACTCGACAAGTGCAGCACGTTGTCGACGGCAACACTCACCAGGGCGGCCCTCAAGGGCGGCTTCGAAAGCAACAGCAAATTGTTGCACTTCTCGAGGTCCAGCAGAAAATCCTGCAGAGCAGGGGGGTCACACTCTCTCTCTCTCTCTTTCTCTTTCTCTCTCCTCACTCCCTCCTCTCCTCTCTGACTTCCTTCCTTCTGTCTTCATCCTGGGACAGGGGTCTGAATACTTTATATACCCCGAAGAACCCTGTATTTCTTGATGGCATCCGAGTTCATCTGCGCCGACGATTTCGAGGGGTACTGGAAGAAATTGGGTTCCGTGGCGTGCTTCTTGAATACATTCTCCAGCATCGACTGATCTTTACATTTGGGAGTGTATCTGTTCCCTGGCGGCGGACTCGGGCTGAAAGTCATGTCGCTGGCGACGGGACTTCTTGAGCCTCCATGCCTGCACACCGCCCACCGTAGTAGTAGTAGTAGTAGTAGTAGTAGTAGTAGTAGTAGTAGTAGTAGTAGTAGTAGTAGTAGTAGTAGTAGTAGTAGTAGTAGTAGTAGTAGTACTACTACTTACTACTACTACTACTACTATACTACTATACTACTAGTAGTAGTAGTAGTAGTAGTAGTAGTAGTAGTAGTAGTAGTAGTAGTAGTAGTAGTAGTAGTAGTAGTAGTAGTAGTAGTAGTAGTAGTAGTAGTAGTAGTAGTAGTAGTAGTAGTAGTAGTAGTAGCTGTAGTAGTAGTAGTAGTAGTAGTAGTAGTAGTAGTAGTAGTAGTAGTAGTAGTAGTAGTAGTAGTAGTAGTAGTAGTAGTAGTAGTAGTAGTAGTAGTAGTAGTAGTAGTAGTAGTAGTAGTAGTAGTAGTAGTAGTAGTAGTAGTAGTAGTAGTAGTAGTAGTAGTAGTAGTAGTAGTAGTAGTAGTAGTAGTAGTAGTAGTAGTAGTAGTAGTAGTAGTAGTAGTAGTAGTAGTGTTTTGGAACACCATTCCCAAAACAATGCTTGCCGACAGAAGGAGGAGGAGGAACTGAGGAGGCGAGAAGGAGGAGGAGGAGGAGGAGGAGGAGGAGGAGGAGGAGGAGGAGGATTGGTGATGATGTTACGATGATGTATGATGATGTATATGCAGCGCAACGCTGGGAAGCCGGAGTTTTCCTGGGATGCCGGCGGTTTCCTGGGAGACCGGAGCCAGCGGCATCCCGCTGGGATGCGGGTGGGCAGCGGTCTCCCGCGGACGCCGGCGCAACCGTAGGGTTTGGCAATCTGAATACAGTATTGCTGGTGCAGACAGGAAAGCGCAAGCCATGGCATATGCCGAGAATTCTCCAGCCTGTGGAGTCTGCGGGCAGCTGTCCCATACGGGGCCCCAGCTCCAGGCTAAGAGGTTCGACTGAGGGCCCATCATAGCTAAGCCCCATCCTGCACGATTCGAGCTGCGGACAACCCGTCGCGAACACGAGCCATCTAAGAATACGTGGCCCCACACCTGTCGTCGGCCATCGCGGGGCATCTCCATGCCTTCCGCCGCGAAGCCGTCAGGAAAAAACTGAAACTGGATACCATCCTCCTCCTCGGATTTACTGTCGGACTTAGGGGGCGGGAGCACACGCTGGGGGTGGCCAAACAAGCCAGAGGTAAGGTGGAACCGTTCTTTCTCAGGTGCCGCCTCGAACTGCCTCAAAACCTGCTCCAGCGTATTGTTAGGAATCACCGCCCTCCTCTCCTCCTCCACCGCCGTGCACGCATACAGCCGATGAAAGATCGTGTCTCCAGGCTGATGGCATAGCGGGCAACGATCCTCTACTACGTAACCTGCTGCTCGTGCGCGGGCGTAGGGCCAAATTCCTTGACAGGCACAGCAACGGATGGTTCCTTTCTGGCGAGCTGTGAACTTCTTCGAACGCAGAGCTTTGATGACGACGTCAAAACATAAAGTCTCGGCCCCATCGGGGCCGTACTTATTGGCCGCTTCCCTCTCCAAAGAACGCCAAACCCCCTCTTTGAGGAAAACCTGGAGGAGGGAAGGAGGAGTGAGCGTGAGCGAATGCTCAACCCCCAAGTCGCTGATCCTAACAAAGGGCGAGGGCATACTCCATCCCAGGCGGGCCAAGGAAAGTTTCATGGCCCCGATGGGCCCGCCCACGGTCCGCCAGGTCCACGAACGCCCGAAAACATCGTGCCACATGTTTCGGAGCTCGGCCCAGGTAAAACAAACTTCAGTGACCCTCGTGGCACGAACCCAGACTTCCTTGGCCCACCTGATGGCTGGCGCCACAGCACCCCACCAAGCAGGATCGCCTTCGATCCTGCTAAGAATGGTTAAACTTCGGCCGCCGCTGGCAGGCTTCATCGCGGAGGCACACATGCGTCTAACTTTGGTTAACTCTCCATCGCTGACACCGTGAACCTCCGCCCCATAATTCACTCCCGCCAGAGGTCCCGCTGTGCAAAGCTTGGTAGCCCTCGGTCCTAGAACTCCTCTTTGACGAGCCAGCCTGCCTGCACGCCTAGAGGCTCTCGCAAAGCGCGTCTTCGCTCTGCTGTTGCGCCCCCGGACTCGCCTGGCACAGCCTGCAGTGTCATCAATCCCCAAATTGACAAACGACTCTGTGAACACTCCTCCAAGCCCCCCAGTCGTTTCTGGACATGTCTAGCGATTTCCTTAGACGACGCGACCAACCCGATTTTGCCAGGGGAAACTTGCGCAAAAAGAACATTCTCAATGATCTCCTCGAGGGACTTAGCCGCTCTCGGGAGTTCTTTCATGATGTGCCTAGTGGTCCCGATCGCATTAATCCCGAGGTCGTCAATGTAAGCATCGAACGTGATCCCCTTGGGGACCTCCAGTTGATCGAAACCACGCAGGGTAACGATCCTGATCATAGTGGTAGCAAAGCTGCACCCCGCTATGATTCCAACCCTCGCGCAGGTAGGAGGCGCCACCGCTCCAGCTAGCACCAGGAAGCGGACAGAACGGCATCCCGCCATGCACGCATCGGTGAGCGCATCCGGGAAGCCGTGTTGCCTGCATCGAAGAGCCAGAAGTTCTAGAGGGATGCGCTCGTAATACTTGATAAAGTCCCAGAGGAGAGTACAGGCCTGCTGCCCGCAGGCTCGGGAGGACTCCGAACGGGCGGCCTGCCGCCAAACGACATCGCAAGCCGACTTGAATTTTCCCGCCGCCCAGTGCTCTCTCTGGTGTTCCCTTCCCACTCAACCGCGTCATCTCTCCGGCATTTCCCTATAATCTGTGCAGGCTGGGAAAGACCCCGATGGGGCGGAAGCCGGTGGAGGGCCTCGGCAGCAGGGCAATAATCACGGCCTCCAGCTGCGGGGGAAGGGCGCCCGTGAGTTCCATCAACGTGAAGAGACGCGAGAGGGCCCACAAGGCCCCGTCGGACAGCACCGAAAAGTGTCCCAAGTGAAACCCATCCAGGCCTGTGGCAGACCTGTGGGCGAACGTGCGAGAAACCTTGCGAATGGTGTCCACCGAAATAGAAGGGAGGGGAGTATTCACTTTCCCTGGCCTTTGCTGAGGTAAAGGCGGCCCTTCCCACAAATAGCGAAAACGATCAGCTTCGGCGGCCAGGAGCGCCTGCGGGTCCGACACCACGCAGCCTCCAGCACTAAGTGTAGTAGATGGCGACCATCCTTGAGGGTCTTTCGTGTAGCCGTGCGCCCTACGGCCGCCCTGATCGACATTCTCAGTGAGCCAGTCCGCCCAATCGCGTCTGGCCTTGGCTGCGTAGAAGGCGCTACACTGCGAGACAAAATCGGTAACCTGGGTTGAGACCTCTTCGACTTGGGCTGTCAAAACCTCCTGAGCCTCCAAGAAACTAGGATCAGAGCCCGGCCCTTCCAGAGGGTCTTCCAAAACCTTGAGGTCCGAAACCACCGAGGAAACGCTTCCAAAAACCGCTTCGATCCCAGGGAACAGGTTGTCGGGCTTACACAAACTGGGGGGGGGGGGCGACAAAACGCGCCCCACTTCCCGAGCCTGAGGCCAATCCCCCCGCTGCACACAGGAGAGAAGACGTTTGAACTTCGAAGCGAGCCAGCGGCAGGCGTGGAGCTGGGGGTGCCGCACGCAACCGTGATCTTTACTAAGGATCGGCCTCCAATGAGTCTTGGCCCCCATGCCCCTAGACCCCAAACTGGAAGTTTAACCCCGAAAGTCCTTGAAAGTCCCCGTTCAGCAAGACCCGCCCAAGACGCGTAAGCTTCGCGAAATAGGCGAGCAGTCATGACCCCATCGTCCCCTCGCTTCGCTCGAATGAAAAGCGCGTCCAGCTGGGCATGCACGCGCTTAAAGTCCATCGGCTCAGGCTGTGGACCGAAGGGTACTTCCGATGGGAGAGGAGGCGGGCGTCTGAATGCGAGGTAGTGCATCTGGGCCAGTCCTGCATGGAAATCGAGGCAGACTGGGCTGTGCGGAAAGAAACCAGCGTCCTCGATTATGCGAACTTCGGCGGCGCCCTTGGAGAGCCCAGCAGATACAACGAAGTAGTCGTAAACTTTGCCCGCGCCAGCGTGACAGGTAGGCTTGCTGGGGTCGATGACTTGACCAACCAGGGTGCTCGCGAAATGGGACTTGGCGAGTTCGGATGGCCCCATGTTCCAATCTCCCCCGACAAGGAATGGTTTCCCGCAGGTGGACCCTTCCGCCCCTATCGCCGACAGTATCGCGAGGTTAGCTTCCGAGAGCCCTTCCGAGTCACGCATGTACACAGAACAAGCTTGAAACACGTCCCCTTGGGGCGCGTGCACCAGGGCCGTGATGGCCCTATGGGGAGCCAGCTCGAGCCCCGAGGGCGCCCGATGAAGCCCAAAATTCGCGCGACACAGGATCGAGACTCCCGCAGAAGGGCCGCCTTCGGGCCCAGTCGTGCCAGGGATCCAAAGCGATTTGAAACCGAGGCCAAGACAAACAGAGGAAGCTCTATCCAAAGCCTCTTGAGTCAAAAGCTTGTGCTCTTGGACTAGAAGGACTTCAGCATCTACACTAGGGGGCCACTCCTTCACCGACCCCCGGGCATTACCGTTGACCGACACGACCCTGAGACGAAACGACTGGTGGCCTGGAGGTGGCGGGGGCACAAAGGGGCCTCCAAGAGCGGTGCCAGAGTGTCCTGCCTCCGAGAGGATACCACCCCTGGCTCGCGCGTTGTGACAAATATTTCGAGGCAAAACAGGAAGAAGTTTGGCACGAGGAGGAGGGGTCCTGACAGCCTGCGCGCGCTGTCGACCTCCCTCCAAAAAAACCGAACTGGAACACCTGTCAGGTGTTGCAAACATAGACAAGTTGAATCCCCCCCCCCTTCAGGCCTGTTGCTGACCGTCAGGGGGGCTGCGATTGTGCTGATCACTGTGCCGCTCGCCCGAGCCGCTGCTCTCAGGAGCCGCCTGCTGCTGCTGAACACGCTCCGCAACACGTGCTGCATGTTCGCGAACTCGGCTGGCTTGGGCGGCTGGCTGGCTGACGTCGCTGGCCGAAGCGTCGCCGCTGCCAGAGGCGCCGCCAGCATGTGGCTCAGCTGCTTCAGCGCCCCCTTCACGAACTCCGCCCCCAGCCGACACGGCTCCATCGCAGCCCTTCCTGCGCTTGGTGGCCATGCGCTTGAGGTACCCGTCGTGCTCGGCCTTGGCGACTGCCGCGCGCTCCATCGCTTCGGCGAAGAGGGCCTTGGCTGCCTTGCCGATATGCTCCTTGAAATCAGCCCGACGTCGCTCCACCTCTTTGAGATCCGATTCCTCCATGCCGTCAGCATCGACCGAGAAGAGGCCCCCGTCGTCGATGACGATGTTGGAAACTCGCCCGTCCACGAGGTCACGAAGTGACAAGGTGGGCCCAGGCGTGGGCTCTGTGTCGGCCGAGGGAGGAACAACTGCATTGTGAAGCTGAGCAACCAGTTGCCGATGTTCTGTGACCATGGCCTCGGACTGCTTCGACAAATCATGGATGCGAATCTCCTGCGCCCTGATGCCGTCCTGCCACCTCGCCAGCTTCGCCAGCTCGGCCTCCAGCCTGCCGTCGAGCTTCTTGATGCGGTGGTGCAGGTCGCTGACCTGGTCCTGCAGAGCCCTTGGCGGCGGCTTCGAGGCTGCAGCCATGGAGTCCAGCTGGCCCTGGTACCTGGCCGCTGTAGCTTGGTCACCTGCGCGGCGCGCCAGGGCGACCAGCATCTGGAGCTCCTTTGCATCCAGAGGGACGTCCTGCCCTCGGCTGCCGCTGCCCGTGCCTTGCGCCGCTCCGCCAAGCTGAGGTCCAGGCGGGAGGGCAGCCCACTCACCTGGGGGGTGATACCCAGGCGCACGAGGCAAACCCTGCTGATGAGACCACACGCCACGAGGAGGAACATGTTGGCTGACCGTGGGGGCCTGCCTCGGTGCACCGCAGTGCTTGCAGTGCGTCGCCCAGACGGTGGTCTTGCCGCAACCGCATGCCACGCACTTCCAGCAGTCGCTCCTGCCAGCCGTGCCGTAGCCTTTGCCTCCAGACCACTGGGCGCCTCCGTAGTCGTAGTAACTCCAGTCCTGCCGCTGCCAGCCCTTGGAGCCGCTGCCGCGCCACGGGGGAGGAGTGCCTCCCTGTCCGCCGCCGCCGCCGCCGCCGCCCTTGCAGGGGCCATGGGACATCAGTCTGACTGGGGAAAGATTGACGAGAAAGTTAAGACGCCAAAATTGACCCGCGGATCCCTTGCCGTTCTGAAGAGAGGATCCGCAAACGCTCACCTGCGCCAGAACGGCTAGGCGGAGGCGGAGGAGGAGGAGGAGGAGGAGGAGGAGGAGGAGGAGGAGGAGGAGGAGGAGGAGGAGGAGAGGAGGAGGAGGAGGAGGGGAGGAGGCGGAGGCGGAGGCGGAGGCGGAGGCGGAGGCGGAGGCGGAGGCGGAGGAGGAGGAGGAGGAGGAGGAGGAGGAGGAGGAGGAGGAGGAGGAGAGCAGGAGGAGGCGGAGGAGGCGGAGGACGAACACGAGGACGAGGACGAGGACGACGAGGAGGAGGAGGAGGAGGAGGAGGAGGAGGAGGAGGAGGAGGAGCAGGAGGAGGAGGAGGACGAGGAGGTGGAAGAAGAGGACGCGGACGAGGACGAGGACGAGGACGAGGACGAGGAGGAGGAGGAGGTGGAGTATTAATAATACGAATAAAAATAGTAATAATCATACTAATCATAACAGTCATAATCTTAATAGTAAGAAGGCGACGAATAAGAGTAATACTAGAAATATGAAGAAGAATCGTATTCATACGACGAAACTTAATAATACTAAGAGTGATACGAGTAATGAAAATACGACGAAGAACGTTAATACGGCGAATCATAAGAATCATACTAATAGCACTACTAATACTATAAATCATAATATCATATATAAGAACACTATGAATCAATATCAGACTACTACGAAGACGACTACTACTACTATTATTAACCAGGAGAGTAATACTACGAATAAGAAGGCGAGGAGGCGGAAGAGGAGGAGGAGGAAGAGGAGGAGGAGGAGGAGGAAGAGTTCGAGTTCGAGGAGGAGGAATAAGAGTTTGAGTTCGAGTTTGAGTTGGATGATGAGGAGGAGGAAGAGGAGGATGAGATCTGGAGGAGGAGGAAGATGGTGAGGAAGATGAGGAGGATGAGGAGGAAGATGGAGAGGAGGATGAGGAGATGGAGGATGAGGAGAAGGAGGAGGAGGAGGAGGATGTGGAGGAGGAGGAGGGGGAGGAGGAGGGGCACGATGATGATGATGATGATGATGAGGAGGAGGAAGGGAAGGGAGGAGGAGGAGGAGGAGGAGAGGAGGAGGAGGAGGAGGAGGAGGAGGAGGGAGGGGCAGGAGGAGGAGGACGAGGAGGGGGTGGGGGTGGGGGCTGCCTCGAGGTCCAGGCCGCGGGCGTTGACAAGTGCGTCTGGAACTACCAGCACGGCGCGGACTGCGGCCCCTCGTTCGACTGCTCGCGAGTGGTTGCCCCCTTGGGGGGGGGGGGGGCGGGGCAGCGCGAAGTGCCCCGCTCTCTCGTGACATTCAATGAGGATGAGCAGGAGCAGGAGGAGGAGAGGTCCATGGAGGAAAACCGCCCGTTGTACCCTCGAGCTCCATGAGAGGAGGGACGAGGGAAACCACAGGGGCAGAAGTAGGACTATAATCATACCAGTCATATCCAGGAGCAGTAGGACGAGATGCCCATCGGGGTGGACCACCCCGGCCCCCATAGGCGAGGTTAAATATCAATAGTCCTGGGCGCCTTCCAAGCAGCGCAGCCCGGCCCGACTGGGCGCGTTCACTAAGCGGCTTCGTCGATCGGAGTGCTCATCATGATGGTGGTTCTTCTGCCGATGTAGGAGGGCGGATGAGTAGGCGGAGGAGGGCGGGGAGGTTTGTTTCAGGTGTCCCAGAGCGTTTGGCTCTTTTCGGAGAGCTTGTCGCCTGTTTTCTAGGGTTCGAGGCCGTGTCGGCCCCCAGTTGGCCGCGTTGTGCCACGAACTGATAAGTTTGTGTGTTCGCAGGGTGTGCGGTTTGCGTTCTTCTACTAACGTCGGGCTCTTGCACGGTCTGTCCTAGAGGCTCCCAGAGTTCACCGTTGCCACGTGAAAGCTTGGTGGGTTGATGCAGAGAATGGAACCTGATATCAATCTATCCATTGGACCCTCGCTGCTTGCATGAACGTGGCTATATTACGATCTCGGCTCTGGAGGTATCTCCCAGTCTTGCATGGTCCCCTTATTTGGTCCCTGGTGCTCGTCTCCTGCTCACCGAACGTCAGAGGGAGCGCACGTTTCTACCAGAGCGCCGGACGCCTTACGGTGACTTGATTGGTTCCTGCTTGCGTGCGTTGAGTTGGCGTTTTAGTCGCGTCCTGTTGATGAGGAGGGGAAGGGAGGGGGTGGGGTGGCGCAGGGGGAGGGGAAACAGGGAGGAGGACATTTCAAACGCAGCGCTGTCGGACCAGGGGGGGGGGGATTGCGCAGGGGGAGGGAGCGGGGGGGGGGGGGGGGGGGGAGAGACCTTAGCATCGCTCGGACGTGTGCATTATGTTTCGGCGAGGTCCATCGAGGAGCATCTTGGATCGTCGGGGGAAACACGATCGCACGAAACCGCAACATGCACAGGGAATGGGCGTCCGAGCGAGGGCGAGCGGCGCTGGGAGGGGGCACGTGTCAAGCGCAGCGCTTGGGAACCAGGGCTCCAAGGGGGATAGGGGGGAGGAGGAGGGGACGGAGGGGGAGGAGCGGGGGATGGGGGATGAGGAGGGGAGGAGGAAGGGGAGGAGGGGATGAGGGAGAGGGGGAGGAGGGGAGGCGGGGGGAGAGGGAGGGGAGATGGAGCCGGGGAGGGGGAGGAGGGGGAGGGGGAGGAAGCAGGAGGCAGGAGGCCTGAGCGCTCCGCCGCGCGGCCCGCCGCCCCTCTCGCGACGTGGGCTCCCATCTCTCACCAACTTCCTCGTAGGCATATTTCACGGGGTGGTCCATCGTGGATCGAAGATCTCCCGTGCCATCAGGAATCAGGAATCAGGAGGAGGAGGAGGAGGAGGAGGAGGAGGAGGAGGAGGAGGAGGAGGAGGAGAGGCGGAGGAGGAGAGGCGGAGGAGGAGGAGGAGGTGGGGCGGGGGCGGGAGCAGAGAGAGGAGGAGGAGGAGGAGGAGGAGGAGGAGGAGCAGGAGGAGGAGGAGGAGGAGGAGGAGGAGGAGGAGGAGGAGGAGGAGCAGGAGGAGGGGAACGACTTCAACGGACGGCAGCGACGGGAAGGGCGCGCCTCCCAGTAGACGCAGTTGCAGTGGCCAGCGAGGGCGCCGCCGAAGGCAGCTCGTGGTCGCCGCTCGAGGTTGGAACGACTGACTCTGCGCCCGGCGAGGGCGCACACCCTCAGTGGCCTTCCGCCGAGCCCGCGGGGCCCGCGGAGCTCCCCCAGAGAGCGCCGTACGCTCGCCCAGGTCGGCCCCGAGGCGGGGCGGCGACGGGCGAGCTGCAGCAGGGGCGGGGGGAACAAAACGACGCGTAGTCCAATGAAGTCGTTCCCCTCCTCCTGCTCCTCCTCCTCCTCCTCCTCCTCCTCCTCCTCCTCCTGCTCCCGCCCCCGCCCCACCTCCTCCCTATCCTCCTCCGCCTCTTCCTCACTCGAAATCTCTGAGAATCGGGGGGTTTGGAGGATGTACTGGGCGCCGCGGCCGCTCCGGAGCGTTCCGGAACGCTCTGAGAGCGCTCTCGGGAACGCTCTGGAGCGATTTCTCCCGATCGTAGCCCCGTTTTAGGGAAGGGCGCGGGGCGGCTCGCCACCGCAGCCCGAGACTGCCTCCGTGGCCCGTCCCGCCGGGCCCCCCCCCCCCCTCCTGGGCGAGACCTCGGGGGCGGCAAAGAGGGGGGTGATGACTAGGGGGGGGGTGGATATCATGGCGGGGGCCATGATATTTCCCCAGATCTCATGGCGCCTCATCTTATTTCATTACGTCCCTGGCCCCGCCGCTGGGCCGCGCACATGCCGCCGGTCATGATTTGCACCCCCCCTCTTGGACACCCCCCTCTAGGCCGCTCCCGAAAACCGGGGCTGGACCCAAGCGGTGTTTTTGCTGGTTTCGTGGGCTGGTTGCGTTTCGGCTTCGTTTTGCGGTGGGGGCGGCTTCGAGGCAGAAGCGGGGGAAAATCGAAAACACAACGAACACGAAAAGCACCGTTCAGGTCCAGCCCTGGGCCAAACCCCGCGTCCACCCCCCAGGGCGGAGAAGGTGCTTCCCTGCGACCTGCCGGCCCGGCTGCGGCCTGGAACGGGTCGGGTAGCCTCGAATGGAAGAGCGTGTCCAAGGACCACTCCGGGACGACCACCGCAGAACCAGGACTATTTTTAACCGCGCCGACAGGGTCGCCGTGCTCGTTTCACTGTCTCTCTCCCGCATCAAGGCACTTGCTGACATGCGTTCACCAGAGGTCGGTATAAGAAATGATGGAGACGATGCACGGCTGAGACGGGCTGGTCCGAGGCATGTGCAAGGAAAGCAGCGCGTTGCGGCTCTTACCTTTCTCGGTGGAGCGCCCAGATGGGGAAGTGAGAGGGGGCAGGCCTTCCCAGACGGCGGCGGGGCTTCTCAGAATCCCTCCGGCCTTCGGAGAAGGTTCCTGTGTCTTCGGGGAAAGCCCAGGAGACTTTTCCCAAAAGGCCCAGTGGCCCCCAAACCTTTGAGAAGGCCCGCTTCTTCTCACTTCCCCGCCACGCTCGCCGCCGACTTCCCCTGCCGCTTCTCTCTCGCAGAGCCTGACCGCCCGCCGAAGCGGCGAGGTTGCGCACCACAAGCCGAACGAGCCGCCCGAAGGAGACCCCGCGGCTCGGCTGCTGTGCGCCTCGTCCTTGCTATCCCTCGAAGAAGAACAAACCCCTCGGGGCTGGACAGAACCCCCACCCTGACACGTCGATTAGTGAATTGTCCGTTTTCGGTTCTCGAGAGGGCGCCGCGGCCGTCATTTTCCAGGCTTGCGCCCTCCAGGTTTGGGCCCCAGGTCGTTGTCACTAAACCACGTTTTGCTAAAGGGGGTTCTGTCCATCCCCGAACCCCACAAGCAGAAACTTGTGGCGCTCCGCGCGGATTTCTTGGATCCGCGCTGGGCCCCCCTCGGCGGCGCCTCTGGCGCCGCCCCTGGCGCGCTCCGCGCGCCAGGGATGGGGACCCGGCGCAGATCCGAGAAACCCGAGCACAGCGCCAACAGTTTACGTTTCTGGCGTTTGTTCCTCCTCTGCTTCCGCCATGTGCTCCCTCGTGAGATCCGGTCGCCACGGGCCTCGTCCGTCTGCACCTGCTCATGAGGGTCGGGCGACGAAATCTATACATATCCACTGCTCCCTGACCATGCCCATCCTGAACCCAGGAGCTGTGACACCGCTGCGGGGTTGAGGATGGGCCTGGCCTGGGAGCAGTGGATATGTATAGATTTCGTCGCCCTAGAGGGGGCCTCGTCTGTCTGCACCTGCTCACGAGGCGTCTTCGGCCTCCTGCTGTTCCTGCACGCCGCCGGCCCTCGCGCCCACGAGCTGCACGCGCCGAGCGTGCCGCCCCCCCCCGCCCCCGCGGGCTCCCGCTGCCCGCGCCCTCCCCCGCCCGAGCTCGCCCGCCCTGTGCCCCAGGCGTCGTGCCAGCGCAGCTCAGTGCCAGCTTGAACGCCGTCGATGTGTCACTCCACGTCCTTCTCTCGGAAAATCACCACCCACCAAACCACCCCAACCCAACCCGAAGGCCCAAATTTATCCTCGATTTCCAGTGGGGGGGGGTCGGGGAACGTTGAAAAAACACATGGTGTCCGTACCCCCCCCAACCCGAAATTCGGGTCAAATTCGGGTCTTCGGGTTGGGTTGGGGTGGTCTGGTAGGTAGTCAGAAAAAGCATGCGGCGGCCGAACCATGACTTGTCGGAGCTCCGCTCGGATCTCTTGGGCCCGCAGGAGAGGGCGACGCGCGCGCCGAGAGATCTCAGAGCACCTGCTCGGCGGCGGGCGCTGGCTGGCCATGCCGCTCGAGAGACGAGACGCTGCACGATGGCTGTACTGAATGTTCCGGGAGGGCGCAGGCCTCCGAGGAGGGCGCACCGTACACCTTAGGCGATGCTTAAGAAAACTTAAGTTTTCGGCCAGAGTCCCGATTATTCTTAATGTTCCAATGTAAATCTCAAGATTTTAATAGAACTGCTGGGTTTTTATTCAAGCTCTGAGACTATGAATTTCTTAACCCATGATTTCTTAAGCATTTCGCAGGGTGTACTCTCGCCTCACTTCCGGCCACGCCCCTAAATTGGTATTGTGCTGCCGCTCGAGCGCCAGCCACAATCACACTCTGGCACGTTTCTTGTATGCATTTTGGAGGGGTGGTTTGGGTTTTTTTCAGTTTTTTTTTTTTTTTTTTTTTTTTTTTTTTTTTTTTTTTTTCGGTCATATGTTTGTTCAATTGAACATCGTACTTGTATGCCCGTCTGCGCCCCATGGGGGTGCTTGTCGCCGCGCCTTTCGCCCCCCAGCTGGCCCGAACGCGCGACCGATCATCGTGGGCCCAGTTTGAGTGTCACAGTTCCTGTTGCCCTGCTGCTTGCGTCCTTGGCCCCAGATTGGCCGTGCCTCCCCCACTCGGGCGTCGAGCAAGGGGGGAAGCGATGCATGGGGGGGTGAAGAGAGGTGCACCTCTTGCGTTAAGTCGGGCTAGTCTGGGGACTATGTTTGGAGGATTTGTTTTGTCAATTTTGGAGTATTTTTTGAGTATTCCTTATCTTTCGTCGCAAACCCCCCTGTAGGGGGACACGCCCGACTCAAGCTCTTGCGCCCTGGACGGGCCCTGGGTGGGCCCCCCTGGGGCCCCACAGGCACGAGAGGTGGACGGCTCTCCCCCCCCAATGCCCCGCCCCAATTAATCATCGCCCAACCAGCCTCAGGAGGGGAAAAAACACACAGACACAATTAATCGGCGATTCCCAGAAAATATGGGAAAATATGGGAAGTGGGGGGGAAGACAGAAACCCAGAAAATATGGGAAAATATGGGGGATATTTTTATTTGTGTGTATTTATTTGTGTGTCCTAATTTCCCTTTACAGTCCTTCTCCGGCCCCGGGCCCGACGGGCGCTCTTCGCCATCGCGCCGCGCGAGCGCGCGAGCGCGCGAGGGCGCCGGCGCGGCGCCGCGGGGCGCGGGGCGCGGAGGCGGTTGCCCCAGGGTCTCGCCTCCCCTCCCTCCTCCTCCTCCTCCTCCTCCTCCTCCTCCACCTTGCCGCTGCCTTTTTCTTGTGCTGCGAACGGGCGACTCTGGCGCGTGTGTCGGGCCCCGGGGCCCTCGCGGATCGATCTGGCTCGAGCAGCGCCGCTGGATGGTGGAGCCCAGGGCTCCGGTCAGCTTTGGATGTAAAGGGACGGCGAATCTGAGGAAAGATGCTCAGAGCGTGAATTACCTACCCCGCTTTCGCTTCCAGGAGAAACCAAGCCATACCACGCGCCTCCTCGTCAAGCGGCCTGACCAGTCCAGGCTGCAATTTGGCATCGTTTGGTATCTCTTGGAAGCGAGGGTGGTCAAAAGCGAGGTAGGTTTGTTTCCCCCCTAGATGCGACCACCCTCGGGCCCCTCCCCCCCAACTCGAAGGGGCCGCTGCTCCGCCGCGCTCTCGCTGGTGTTTGCGGCGGGCACGTGTCGTGGCGAGCTCCCTGTTCCACCTTGCACGATCGGCGGCTCCTCCATCCATCTCCTTCGTTTTTACTTCTCCTCCATCTCCTCCTCCCTTTCCCTCCCGCGCCAGGAGCGGACTGTGGGAAGAGCTGGTTCAGAGCCGACGCGGGGCTGGTGTGGCCAGAGCCGCGTTCCGATCCCGACCCGGACCGGCCCTGCGAGTGGATGTGCCCGGGGAGGGTGGCAGTCAGAGGAGGGAGAGGTATTGATACCTCAGACCTCGCCGGGTCCTGACAAGAATTCACGTCATGCAAGAATCATGGAGTCGGGGGTCTGGGACCGAATTTCATCCTTGATAGTACTCGTGGCCAGGGCCGGATTCTCCTCGAGGTTCTGGTCAGGGCGCACCCCGGGAGAGGGCTGGGAGTAGCGGTATCGGTATTTCTTTGTCCTCAAATGCAGCGACGTTGACGAGGAGCGGATTGATGTTGTCAACCGCCGGCGTGTCTCCTTCATTTCGGCACCCGTGGAGTGGTTCTAGGGCCCCGAGGGGCTCGGTCTTGTCCGAGGGTGTGCCGCCAAAGAAGCAGTGGCCTCCTGTGGCCCGCGGGCTGGGAAAAGTTAGATCGTCGACTGTCTGAGGATAGAGGAGGGATGGCGGACGGGGGGAAAGCGGAGGAGGAGGAGGAGGAGGCGGAGGAAGAGGAGGAGGAGGAGGAGGAGGAGGAGGAGGAGGAGAAGGGAGGAGGAAGAGGAAAAGATGGATGATGATGACAATAATGATGATGTTGATGATGATGCTGATGATAATGATGATGCTGCTGATGATGCTGATAATGCTGATGCTGCTGATGCTGATAATGCTGATTCTGATTATGATGATGATGCTGATGATGACGATGATGTTGTTGATGATGATGATGCTGATGCTGATGATGATTATGGTGATTGTGATGATGATGCTGCTGATGCTGCTGATGATGGTGATGGTGATGGTGATGGTGATGATGATGCTGCTGATGATGGTACTGACGATGATGCCGCTGCTGCTGATGATGCCGCTGATGATGACGATGATGATGATGATGATGATGATGATGATGATGATGATGATGATGATGATGATGATAATAATGATGATAATGATGATGATGATGATGATGATGATGATGATGATGATGATGATGATGATGCTGATGATGATGATGCTGATGCTGATGCTGATGCTGCTGTGCTGATGTGATGATGATGATGATGATGATGATGATGATGATGATGATGATGCTGTGATGATGCTGATGCTGAGCTGCTGCTTGCTCTGCTGGATGCGGATGATGATGATGATGATGAGGAGGAGGAGGAGGAGGAGGAGGAGGAGGAGGAGGAGGAGGATGATGATGATGATGATGATGATGATGATGATGATGATGATGATGATGATGCACGCGTCTAGAGAGGTCAGGATCTCCCAACTGATACTGCCCCTCGCGCACAACTCCGGAGGCAAGGGCCATGGCAAGGTCCCTAAGAGGCTGGCGGCCTCCGCGTCGCGTCCCATGACCACGGCTTCCCAGCCGTCTAGCGCTGAGACTCGGCTCGGGCCCTCAACGCTGCCGTCGGTGAAGAGGTCGCCCGCCAAGGGCATGCCGGCAAAGTCCGCCATGCCGTCCTGCATGGCCGCGCGCTCTGTTGCGGGTGGCGGCATCGCCCGTCGGTGCTCGGGTGCGAGCGCGCGGGGCCAGAGCGGGCCCTCGGTGTAGCCAGGGCTCGCCATGTCGACGATCATCCTGAAGTGGATGTCGTCGGGCGGGCGCCTCTCGTCGCCGTCGTCGTAGGATCCCCGCTCCGCGCGGCACGCGGCTGTCACGGGACACTGCCGCGCCAGGTGTCGCACTGTGCTGTGCCCTGCGCAGCCCCGCGGGCACCGCCGCTCCATGTCCAACCGACGTGCCACAGGCCATAGGCAGTCGACGGGAGCGTTCTTGGCCGAGCTGAGCTCTTTCGCCGTCTTCCTGCTCATTCGCTTGCGGAGAAGAGTGCGCCTGATGCTGGCCAAGCGCCTCTTCCTGCAAGGCACTCGAGGCCCAGGTGCTTGCCCGCCTCCTTCCATAACGCCTTTGCATCTGCTGCGGCGATGTGCTTCGACAGAGTGGAAGCGCCGAGCGCGCGCAGGGAACCGCTTGCCCTCTCAAGCGGCGGTCCTCGTCCTGTCAGCGCCTCGGGTCCCTCGGCGGCGAGCAGTGCGACGGCGCCCGCGATCGCGCTGCCCATGGCCCGCATGTCCTGACCGTCGGCGTTGAACTGCACGGCCTTCGCCCTTGCCGCACTCGGTAGGGCAACGTGGTCTAGCAATGGGTCACTCGAGGGGCGCTTGCCGTCCAGGAAGCTGAGGCTTCGGCTCTTCCCCGATCCGCGGCCGTGGTGGACGGCATGGCCCTGCCTCTCCCACTCGGTCAGCTGCGGGCTTGGCCAGCCAACCGAAGTGAGACCGCGTCGAGCGGCTGGGCGCAAACCCGCGTTGGCGACCCGCACCGCGGCTGGCGTCTCCTGGGTGCGGATCGCATGCAGCCGCTGCAGCTGCGACACCGCCTGCGAGTAGCGCTCCTCGAGGACGACGAAGGCCTTGCTGTCGTGGCAGTAGTCCCCCAAGTTCTTCACGGACTTGGCGATGGGGAGCGCCGCGCCGCCCATGTGCTTGGCTACCAGAGCGGTGAGCCCTGGCGAGCTGCGAGGAGCTCGCTCTTCGCCTCTGAGACCTGCAGCCCGGGGCCTGAAGCTGGACCGCCATCGCCTTGGTCGCCTGCGCCGCGTGTGCTGCAACCTGTGTCATGGGGCCGTGGCAGCCCACGCAGCTCTCATCACTCTGGGCTCCAGCGCCCCCCGAGCCTCGCCCGCACTTTGAAAGCTCGCCCGCGTGCGAGCAGCCAGCGATGAGGCCCGCGCCGAGAAGCTATGCCTCCGACCCGCTGCCGTCCAGCACGAAGCGACGCTCGCCAGCGTAGAGGGTGAGGGCGATGCCCAGTAGGCCCCGTGGACATTTGGCCAGGGCGCCCCGATCCTGGATGATGGCCAACTCCACTTTGTCGTATGCCTTCCCCAGGTCGACTAGCTCTGCAGCTGCGCCGCCCCATCTGGGATGCGAAGCCTCTGGCCGAAGCGCCTGCCACCGCGCTGCCACCTCGGCGGCGCGCCCTCTGCCCCCCTAGAATGTGCCGGCGAGCCCTGGGTCGACGATCTCGGAGTCCCGCCGCCGCGCTTCGGGCCGGCGAATTCGGCTCCATCCACCAGGGGGCCAACCGAGCAGCCCGATGGGCCGAAAGCCGCCCTGGGGATCGGTGGGCGCGACCGCGAGCGCGTCGGTGTTTGCGTCTGGGCAGCCGCCGAGCCCCTCGCACTTCCTACCGACGTCGATGACTGTCTCCAGCATTACGTCGCTGAGGTCCGCAGCCCCCCCGGGATTTAGGCGGCCGCTGCCAGCCCCCGCCCCGCGCCGGAAGATCTTGGCTGCAATCCGCGGTCTTCTCCGCCGATGGCCCGGGCAAGGCCTCGGCGCCCGCTGGGGCTCTGAGCGGGCGGATGCGGTACCTCCCCTTCCGCGCGTGCTCGCCGCTCCTGAGAGTATCGCTGAGCGGCGACCACTTTCATGCGCTGCGTTCAGATGACCCTTCGAATTCCTCGTCGGGGGCCCAGCCGCGAGCGCCGCGACGATGGGCGCGGAGCCGCCGCCGCCTGCACCCGCGGAATGCTTGATCCACTCATTGAAGCCCTGACCCCTTGTGGCGGCAAAGGCCGCGCCCTCCGCCTCCACCTCGGCCCTCGCTTCGACTGCCCACTCGTCCAACGGCCGGAGCTCTGGGCGCGAGGCCGCCAGGGCCGCCCGCGCTGCCCGGCGGGCGCCCGAGGGTTGCCCCGCCAAGCTCGGGGGTCTGGGGCCTCGGTGCAGCTGCCCTCCGCGGCTGGAGCCCAGGCTGGTGCTGCTGGCGCCGGCGCCGCCGCCGTCGCCGCCGCTGCCTGGCGGTGCCCCCCCCCGCGGTGGCGCGCGAAGCGCTTGGCCGACCAAATGCAGCCGCGGCGCTCCTCGGCGGCCTCTTGCCCCGCGGTAGGGGTCAGACGCCGCCAGCTCGCTCGGGAACTGCTGATGCGAGGCGCGCGCTGCCTCGGCGGCCGTCCAGCCTTTCTCGCAGCGTCCTGCCGCCTGGGCCCAGCGCGCGGCCGTCTTCTCGCGCTGCAGGGCCGCGGCCGCCGGGGGCAGCGCCTGCAGCTGCGCCGCCGCCCGCGGATGCCCGGGGCTCTCCGCCAGCTCCGCCGTCCGATGGGCCGCCAGCTGCCGCGCCTGAGTTGCTGAGGTCGCCCCGGGCGCTGCGCCGGGCGTCGGCGCCCGCGCGGCCGCTCTCGTGCTGGCCGAGGCGCGCGCGCGCTCTGTGCGTGCCAACGCGCGCCCGCTCCTCGTGGTCTCGTTCTGGGTTGCTGGCGCATATGTGGGGTGGGGGGGGGGCGACCTCGCCCGGGGCGACGACCGGCCCGCCTCGCACCTGCCGCGCCCGCGCCCGCGGCGCTCCATCCTGCCTCGCCCGCATTGGCGGGCGCCCCTTTGGCGCAGAGCGCCCCGGTGAGCCGATTGCCCCCTGCCGTGCCATGCGCGCGGTTCCCGCGGGCGGGAGCAGCTGGGGTGCCTGGGGTCGGCCTGTCGTAGTCCCCGTGCTCCTCCAACCGCCTTCTGGACTCGCGATAGTTGCCGATGGCCCGTGGAGATCCCCCTGCCTGCTGACGCGGAGGATGCGAACAATGGCCTGCCTACCGCCTGACCCGCGACGCCGCGCTGATGGGCGCGCATCGACCGCGGTCTGCGTGCGACCCTCGAAGTCCCGCGCCAGGCCTGCGGCGGCGTGGGCGGGCAGGTCCTGCGTGCGGAGGATGCGCGGGGCGCAGAGGTCCATCCGTGCGCTCTTGCCCTCGCGCGGGTCGGGGTCGCTGGAGCTGGCTGCCCAGCTCCGCGCTGGTTTGCGGTGCCCCTTTGGGTTTCCGCGCCCCGTCGGTGTTCGGCGCCCCGTTCGTTTTCGCCGCCCCCTCTGGTCGTCGGCGCCCCCTTGGTGCGCGGCGACCCTTTGGTTCCCGGCGCCACCTTGACATTTGCGGCGCCATTTTGGCTTTCAGCGCCGCCCTGGTTTTCTCGCGCCCCCATGTATGCCATCGCGCCTTTGGTTTTCGACGCCGTTTTCGTTTTCTGCGCCATTTCGGTATTCGGCGACTTTTTGTTTTCGGCGCCCCTTTGGCTTTCTGCGTTCTTTCGGTTTTTGATGCCCCTTTTGTTTTCGGCCCTCTTTTCGTTCTCGGCGCCCCCTTGATTTTTTGCGCCCCCTTAGTTTTCGGTGCTTCTCTGGTTTTCGGTGCCCTTTCGGTTATCGGCGCTTTTTTGGTTTTCAGCGCCCTTTCTGTTGTTGGTGGCTCTTTGGTTTTCGGCGCCCCTTTTGTTTTCGGCGTCCTTTTGGTTTTCGGTGGCCCTTCGGTTTTTGGCGATCTGTTGGTTTGCGGCGCCCTTTTTGTTTTCGGTGGCTCCTCCTTCAACGAAAGTGTGGGGGGGCTTACAACCCCCCCCTCTTCTATTTAGGTCAAGTTGGGGGGGTGGAGCTTCTGGCAAGGGGGGTCCAAAGGGGAGGGGGGGTAGCTAAGCTCCCCCCTTCTTTCGGAAAAAGGGGGGGGGGCTTCCAGAGCGCGCGCGGGGGTGGGGGAGGGCGCGGGGCAGAAAAAGGCGGGGGAAGGGGGCGGGCTTCCGGCGCCGGTGGGGGGGGTCCAACGAGGCGGGGGGGAACAAAGCCACCGCCCCTTTGGAAGGGGGGGGGAGCTTCCGGAGCGGGGAAGGGGGGAGGCCGGAGCGCTCAATGGAGGGGGGGAGGGGTAGCTTCCGAGGGGCGGAGAAACATATCGAGGGGGGGGGGCGTCGGGCAGGGGAGGTCTGGGGGGGGGGTGCGCGGCTAAAGGGCCCCCCCCCCTTTGCTCCGGCGCTGCGTGCTCGCTCTGTGCCGCTGGGCATAATTATGCGCGCGGCGCGAGAAGTCCGTGCGGTTGAATTTGTGAGACACGTTGAAACACCGAATGGGGTCTTTTGAATTCGCAAGGACGCCCGCATACCTTCTTTTAAACGTCACGTTGCAAATATTGCGGTGTTTTGTACATGTTCGTGTTACTCGATTCAGACATCGTTGAGAATCCGATGGTTCTTGGCGAATTTTGCCAACCGCGCGCTACGACGCGCGCGCGTGTGGACGTCGTCCCGTATTTTTGCAAGGGTTTTTTGCACATAAGCGGTTCTTGATGAACGAATGTGCGCGTAAAGTCTCTGTGGCAAGGGGTGACGGGGTGAACCGGACCCGGTTTGGCGGGGATCATAGGAGTTCACTTTTAGCATGAGCAATGTGGCAGAATGCATCCTCAGGGTGAGCGGATGATTGCGCCCTCGCGGGGTGGGGGAGTGGTAGATCCTAGTTCTTTATATGCAGGAGTTTACACGTTGCGCAGTCTATGTTGTGCAGTCCACTTGCCGAACTTGAAGTTGTCAACTCCACTGCTCGCGCAATCATCCCACCCACCCACCCGCAACTTGGTTTGCAAAACCCATGCGGGACCGAGCACAGATATCGCTCCGGGGTCGTCTTGGAGCCCTCGGGGGCGTCTCAAGAGCGCCCCAGGAAAGCCGGAGAAGCAAGACGGGTGACGACGACGACGACGACGACGACGGCGACGACGACGACGACGCCGACATCGACGACGACGAAGACGACGACGCCGACGCCGACGACGAAGACGACGACGACGTCGCCAACGAAGACGACGAGGGAGGAGGGGGGACGACGACGGCGACAACGATGACAACGACGACAACGACGACAACGAGGGAGGAGGAAGGACGGCGACGACGCGAACGACGAAGAAGGAGGAATGACAGCGACGCCGACGACGACAGCGACGAGGGAGGAGGGAAGACGACGACGAAACGACGACGACAATGACGACGACGACGGCGACGAAATAAGAGGGACGACGACGAGACGCCGACGACGGACGACGACGACGACGACGAGGGAGGAGGAAAAAGGACGACCACGGCGACAACGACGACGGAAACGACCACGACGCCAAAGAGGACGACGACGACGAACACGAGGAAAGACAGAGGACGACGTAGGCGACGATGACGACGACGCGGGAGGAGGGAGGACGGCGACGACGACGACGACGACGCCGCAAGAGCGCGCGCGCACGCTTTTGTTGAAAATCCGTGTTGCGAAACCTTGAGTTTTTGTAGAGTTTTTTGGACGCGCGATTTTGAAACCCTTGCGACACCGATGGGTTTTGAAGGATTTCGGCGTACGCGCGCCACGCCGCGCTCGTCTGCACTCCGTATAATGTTTTGCAGAGGATTCTTTCGACGGCACACGCGCAAGGGCATTCGACAGATTTCGACATGCGCGCGCGCGACGCCCGTTTTGTAGCATGTTGTGAACATCTAAACCAATTGTTTTCTCAAGATTTCGCAAGAGCTCTCGCAGACATTTTTTTGGGACATCCGTGTTACGAAGCCTTGTGTTTTTGTATGTTTTTTTGGGTGGGAAAATCGATTGCGAAATTTTTCCAGCACCGAAGGTTTTGGAAGGATTTCGGCATGCGCGCGCGACGACGCGCGCGTGTGCACTTCGTCCCCTGTTTTGCAAGGGATTCGCGAAACAGTGCTATGTTAGAACACCAAATGTCACCGCATAGTCTTTTTTTCCAAAGGGAACCTCAAGGGGGGGGATACCGGTTGGCCTGGGACATTGTGATTTCATACTTAGGGTGGGCATGTGGTCAGAGTCATATGTGATTTACATACCCGACAGGGTGGGCGATAACGCCGGGGGGGACACCGACGACAACGACTACGACGACACCGACGACGTCTCCGACGACTTCGACGTCGACAACGACGCCGACGACGACGAAGACGACGACGACGACGACGCCAACGAAAACGACGACGAGGGAGGAGGAAGGACGACGACGGCGACAACGACGACAACGACGACGACGAGGGAGGAGGGAGGACGACGAAAAAGGAGGAAGGACGGCGACGCCGACGACGACAACGACGAGGGAGGAGGGAAGACGACGACGACAACGACGACGACGACGACGACGACGACGACGGCGACGAAACAGGAGGGACGACTACGAGACGCCGACGACGGACGACGACGACGACGAGGGAGGAGGAGGAAGGACGACCACGGCGATAACGACGACGGAAACGACCACGACGCCAAACAGGACGACGCCGACGAACACGAGGAAAGACGGAGGACGACGTAGGCGACGACGACGACGACGACGCGGGAGGAGGAAGGACGGCGACGACGCCGACGACGACGACGACGCAAGAGCGCGCGCGCACGCTTTTGTTAAAAATTCGCGTTGTGAAACCTTGTGTTTCTGTATGTTTTTCGGACGTGCGATTTTGAAATCCTTGCGAAACCGATGGGTTTTTGAATGTTTTCGGCATGCGCGCGCGACGACGCGCGCGTCTGCACCGCGTCCCGTTTTTGTTGCAAAGGATTCTCGCGACGGCACACGCGCAAGGGCGTTCGACAGATTTCGACATGCGCGCGCGCGACGCCCGTTTTGTAGCATGTTGTGGTGAAAATCTTGAAAAACCAATGGTTTTCTTAAGATTTCGCAAGAGCTCTCGCGGAAGCTTTTTACATGAAATCCGTGTTACGAAGACCGTTTTTCTTTTTGAGACTCGGCGAAATCTTTCCGGCACCGAAGGTTTTTGAAGGATTTTGGCATGCGCGCGCGCGACGACGCGCGCGTGTGCATTTTCGTCACATTTTTTGCAAAGGGGTTTTTGAAAAAGTGTCATGTTAGAACAACACATGTCATCGCATAGCTTTTTTTTCCAAGGGAACCTCAAGGGGGGGGGATACCGGTTGGCCTGGGACATCGCGATTTCAAATTTAGGATGGGCATGTGGTCAGAATCGTATGTGATTCACATACCCGAAAGGGGGGGGCGATAACTCCGAGGGGGGGGTAGAGTTATTCTCTTTTTAGAAAGGAGAATCGATGTGGCGGCGACGAGGCGGAGACGGGTCGGCGACGGCCACAACATGGCCGCCAGGTTGGTAATCAGGCCCACACGACGGGCAGCGACGACGCAGCGACGGGGCGCTGACGGTGATTTCAGCTGGCAGACCGGCGCACAGGCCCAGACGATGGCCGGCGACGAAGCCGCCACGGGGCGGCGACGGCGAATGCATAGCCGCCACACCGACGCACAGGTCCACTTTTTTCGAAAGCCAAGCAACACTCTAACTGCAAACGCTGTTTGGGGAATCGATCGGCCCTTCCCTGTCACCTTGTCTATCTTCTATATCTCAGTGTGTCTCTCGCTCTCTCTCTCTCTCTCGGTCTCTCTCTCTCTCTCCTTCTCCCTGTTTCTCTTTCTATTCCTTTCCTTTCTTTTCATACACGTCTGTTATTTCCCTTCTATTATGACATATTATATCCTTTATTTGGTGGCATCTTATCGCGGTCTTCTATGTGTTAACAGTGTTTTCATATCGCCTCGTTATGTTGTCTTCTTGTAGAGTATCTTCCCGTTTGTGATTATCACTTTTTCCCCTTCTCGTTCATTTTGACGTCTCTTTCCTTCTTATTGCTTATCTTTCCTTCGCTTCCCTTTTACTGTTTTTTGTGTGTTAGCTGTGCGTCTTTCTTCTTGAAGTACACTCACTCCTATTCCATTCCGTCCCCGTCCCTCTTGAGTATACTTCCTCATCTTTCCATTTCGTTGCCTTATCAGATTTTATAGCATCGTCGCTTATATCGTGTCTTAAGCTTGGCTAGGTTCTATTATGGTTTCATTTCTTACACTAGACTGTTATGTGTTTGATCATCGTGCCTTCTCTTCTCTCCTCGTCTCGTCTCCTCTCTTCCTTTCTCTCTTCTGTGCTCATCTCTTAGACTGCCTTCTCTTCGCTTTCCTCCCCCTCATTTTCTTTTCTATGTTATTAGATCATCTTGCATGCTATGTTCTTTGTGTCTGTATTTGTACAGCTATGCACACCTTGTCCTTTCTCCCACACTGTCAGGACCGTGCACATTGACACACACACACACACAACCGTGCACACTGACACACACACACACACACACACACCACACGCACACACACGCACGCACGCACGCACGCACACACAGACGCACACGCACACGCACACGCACACACACCACACACACACCACACACGCACACAAACACACACGCACGCACGCACGCACGCACGCAAGCACACACACCCACACCCACACCCACACGCACACGCACACCCACACGCAAACGCACACGCACACGCACACGCACACGCACACGCACACGCACACGCACACGAACACGCACGCGCACACGCACACGCACGCGCACACGCACACGCACACGGACACGCACACGCACACGCACACGCACACGCACGCGCACGCGCACGCGCACACGCACGCGCACGCGCACGCGCACGCGCACGCGCACGCGCACGCGCACGCGCACGCGCACGCACACGC